>CAKNWW010157034.1:0-10861 GCA_932074435.1 Andricus kollari | reverse complement strand
TTTATTAGGTAATTAATCCTATTTTGTGGACCTTCAGATTCTGGAACCTAATTTAAAGACATATTAACATTTAAAAATGTATACCCAGACAATTCAAACATCTTTATTTGATTCTATACCCACTGGTGATTCAGCCATATTAGCCTCATCTGAATTTGTAACTTCATCAGCATTTCTAGCTTCTTCAGATTTTTTAGCTTCTTCAGCTTTTTTAGCTTCTTCTTTTCTAGCCTCTTCAGCTTCTTGAGCTTGCAATTCTTTAAAGATGTCTGAGAAAATACATTATTTTATAATATTAGAAAAAGTGATAGTTAAGTCACCCATAAAAAGAAAAACAATTTATTAGAAATCGTACCTGTGTATACTAATTTGCCATCGCCATTTTGCGTTTTATCATTTTTTGGTATATTCAGACTCGGCTGTGCCATATAAAAACTATGACTTTCCGGAATAGGAATTAGTGGTATTATCTTAAAGGCTGTATTTTCTAGACAAGTTGATATTTTCATTGCATCTCTCCATCCATCATATAGAATCAATTTCTTATTCATGGCTCCGTTAACCCAACCAGGAATAAATACTTCATGTAATGGATCTTCTGAATAAAGATCAGGATGTGTCCATTTTCCTCCATTTGTTTGAGATAATAGTTCACTAGGATCATTTTCTTTCGCAAACTGGTCACCATTTTTCGGGTCACGACATTATTAAAAAAATTTATTTTATTTACATTACTTTTTATTAATAATTGTATTACTCACTCACCTTGATATTGCTAAAGTATCTTTTGCCATTTGTAATATAACGACGATCAGGAAGAACCTGTAATAATTTATTACAGGTTAATAATAATAAAAAAAATATATAAAATAAAAGCCTCAAAATAATTGTAGTCACATTTTTTCGCCTAACTCCTGTCCACAAAAAATGAGATATCAAGTTGAATATTTGGGTAATCAAATAAAGGACACCCAGGAATCTTTATATCGAAAGATAAATTTTCCTTCTATAATTAGAAAAACATTTATTTCTGGGAATATTTTTGTTATTATAAATATGTAGCTTTTTATATAATAATCTAACTTTTCAGTTTGACATATTATTTTATGTGGACAGTAGTTGAGAAAAAGAATATCGGTAAAATTATTTTGAGATTTAGTATGTCATGGCCTGAACCGGTAAAACACTTGTATATATATTTTACTTAGTCTGATCATCAATATATTTCGCGTTTAAATTTACCACTAATTTAGCTCGAGATAAAATATCAAGACATTGGTCCCATCTTCTTTCCTCATGTAGTAAGTATCCATTACTCTATAAAAAATATTCACATTCATCCTTTCTCCAGTTAATAATTGCTGAGAAAAATTAATATAGCCATAATTTCTAAAGTTTATAATAATTATTCACCTGCTGAGAAAGAAAGCCTATTCCAGAAAGTAGAAGAAAACTTAACGACCACATTTAGAACAATACCTTTAAAAATTCAGAGAAATAAATTAGTTCAGAAAATTTACCTATTATATACCTTCCTTTAATTAACCTTTATCTGATATCTCAATAAAAATTGTTTGTGCACTTGTCAGGAATACAATAAGAATTAGTGCGGAGAATCAATTAAAGTATAAATTAAATTAGTCTTTCATTCGTTCATTGTCTCGTAATTTGAATTTATAGGAATGAAATAAAAGAGATTTATAAGACAAAAGGTTTAATAAGATTTAGGAGAGTTGTATTTTCGTAATTCAAATTATATAATAATAATTTCGAATTGAAAGTGTTTTAAATTTGAAAAAATATATCAGACAATTTTAAATTGAAAACGTTCCAAATATAACAATTGTATATCAAAAGAAATTATAGAAAAGGACAATATTTTGAATAGTATGAAAAGGAATCTAACGTGCATCATTTCTAAATAAAAGAATTTGAAATTTGACAATTTTTGAATGAAAGTGTTAGAAATTCAACTTTTTGTAATCATAAGCTTTTAAATTATGTGGGAAAAATATTATGCTCAACAATTTATCCTTTTAGACATATAGTGGATCAAGCGAAACCGAGACTCGTTTGAAGCACCTTAAATCGTTCAAAATTGAACAATTTTATTTTGAATTGAAGAATCTCGATATTAAATGATTTCAGGTTAGAATTTTAAGAATTTGATTATTTAAAATTCAAAGAAATTAAAATTGTATTATTTTTAATTAAAAGCGTTCAAAATTGCATAATTTAAAATTGACAACTTTTGAATTTCAATAATTTTCAAGTTGCACAGACTAAAATTTGACAATTTGAAATTGAAAACTAAATTGAATGTTTCAAAGTCAAAGCTTATAAAATTCCAGACTTTTATATTATTATTAAACAAAAAAATTTCAATTTAACATTAAAATTGATCAGACTAATTTTTCTAAGAACAAAAAATAAATTTACGGCCATTTTCGACATTTAAAATGGAAAAATTTTGAGTTATAAACCTTTAAAATTAAATTATTATAAAAAAAAGTTCTGAATAAAAAGTAATGTTCAGTAGAAAACATTAAAAAAGAAAAATTTCTACTTCAAAACGTTGAAATTTAAACAAATCCTAACTTCATTTAAAACTAAAAAATGTTAGTGATCAAGAATTGTGACATTAAATTTTTGTTATACTCAAAACCATTAACATAAAAATTCAGAACTCTTCTTTAATTTGAAATAGTTACCATTTTAGAGTTCTGAATTTTCATGTTAAATCGTTTAATTTTTAACACTTCATTTAGGATTATTAGTCATTTTGGAAATTCTCCAATCAAATATTCTTTAATTTGAGGATTTATTTTTGTCGATGTTCAAACAAAAATCGGAAAATTATAAGGAATAACATTTTCAAATCGTTGGTTCTAAATTCCTGTCATTTTTAAGGCTTGAAGTTGGGAAATTATTGTCTTTATTTTTCGTTGTTTTGAATTTATTATGGAAGCATTTGAATCAAAATGGTTTAATTACAAATCCTTGAAACTGAAAATTGTGCAACTATCAAGTCTCTCAATTTGGCATTCTATGATTTCGAACAATTTTGATAATCAGATAATATAACTATATAATTAAGAATAATATAAATCACTGATTTAACTAATGTATATATTAAGGATAATATAATTATATAATAATAATTTGTACGTTTAGAATTGAAGCCAAACAATTTTGATTTTTTAAATATAAAATTATCAAATTTGAAACTAACTAGAATTGAAGCCAAACAATTGAGAACATTTAAATATAAAATGTTTTAATTTAAATTTGATTATCAAGGCGTTCAGTACGAAATTTGGCAATTTTCAAGGAATTGAAAGTAAAATTGTCCTGATATTTTTAATATTTAAATTTGAAAACAACGTTGTGAAATTTTAAGGGTGTATACTACATACAATCAATCTCAAAAGTCTCTGAAATAATAATCGATACTAGACCATTATGTGCGCGCGCAAGCGCGCGCTAACTTTTGTATTCATTTTTCTCATTCACGCAATTTTCGAATAACTATTTATTCGCTCAAATTTCTTAACCAATCAGTTGAGAACACAGCAAGCATTAAACTATTATTTTCATTAAAACATACAATACATTTTTACAATATATTCTTCTTTAAAACTGAAAATGCATTGCTATACATTTAATTTATTAATAACCTTTCAAAATAATTCAAACGTAATAAAAATATCTGTACATATAATTTTCAAAATTCATTTAGGATACTTGTTTAACAACATCATAGACATTTAAAATGATTATATAATTGTAATAGAGGTATTTTAAAGGAAAATAAAACTTTTATTATAAAAATAATAGCCCACATTCAATTACACAACCTCAAAGTAAATAATCAATTTAGGCTACTTAATTGAAAAACAATTTAAAAACATTCATTATTTAATTTGAAATTAGGAACAAAATGATTCGACTAATAATTACTTAAACTGTTTACAACATCAAAACATCAAACTATTATTGTCATGGAAAAATTGAAATAATTTGCACTTCATATGTTTTTAAATTTTAACATTCATTTATGAATATTTTATTTATTAATAAGCTTTTTAAATAATTCCAGAGAATTTAAGTTTTAATATAATCATTTAATAATAATATGTATAATGATAATTTAAAAAATTAATAATAAAATAATGTTTAACAGTATTTCTGAAAATTTGAATTGATAATAACCTTTTATACTACTTCCAGAAAAAACTAAAACGTATGTCCATATAATTTTGACAATTGAATTCGGATAAGCATTACAAACATTGACAGAAATTAAGTAATTGGAACAGAGGTATTTAAATGTGAATAAACTTTTATTATACAATTAATAGCCAATCTCTTAAACTAATTCCAGAAAAAATTAAAATATATGTACATATCAATTAATAATATTACAACATCAAAAGCAATAAATAGTTATTTTCAATCAAACATTCGAATAATTTTTACTTTATATTTTTCTGAAAATTTGAATTAATTATAACCTTTAAACTAATTACATAGAAAAGTAAAATATATGTACATATAATATTGAAAGCAGAATTGAGATACTTATTTCACAACATCACAACAATTTACAAAAATTATACAACAGGAATTAAGTTTTAAATTATAATTAATTGATCTGTTCAAAACATAAAACGCATCAAACTATAATTTTCATTTAGGCATTCAAATAATTTTTACTTTACATTTTAATCAATTTTCACTTTCATTCCTGAACATTTTATTTATTACTAACATTTTATAATAATTTGCGAAAAAATTGGAAAATATTTACATATAATTTCTAAAATTGAATTTAGATAGTCTTTCCACAATATCGCAAACATTTAAAAAATATATATATAATTGTAATGAAGTTATTTTAAATAAAAAATAAACTTTCATTATACAAATCATAGCCCATATTCAATTACATAACCTTAAAGTAAATAATAAATTCATGTTACAATGGAAAACAAATAAAATTCAATCTTCATGTGATTTATAATTATTAAAGAATTTAATGAGCTAAAAATACGTATATATAATTATCGGTCATCGATAAAATGAGAAACCTACTTTTTTACTTTTGTTAGTTTTTATTTTAGTAAATAGAGGTCACCCTGTGCCTTAGAAACTGATGACTAAGAAAACTTCCTCCATAAACTATAATGGAGGTTACGAGTTTTCATATGAAGGAAAATCGGCAAAAATATATCTATTATTAAGTTCTTCAAAACTTGACAGATGCTTCTAAGCATACTTTAGATAGAAATAATTCAGGTTAAAATTATTGATTTAACAGTAGTTATTTAGAGTTTTAGTTTTTACTGTATCTTTAGGGAAAAGTAACAATTTTTATTTAATCCTAATGATGAAGGCCTCATTTTATGCTTTCAAGGATTCTATACAATTCTATTTAGGTGGTGTTTATTAAAATATAAACAATCATTGTTTATAACAATAATACAATTTCTTAACCAAATTTTTAAATAAAACCCACCCAAATAGAATTGTAGGCCTTGCTCATGAGGATTAAATAAGAATTGTCACTTTTCGCTAAAGAGAAGGCAAAAATTAAACTTCTAAATAACTACTATTAAATAAAAATTTTCAACATGAATAATTATCTTCTGAAGTACGCATAGAACCCTCCGACCAGATTTGCAGAAATTAATAATAGATCTATTTTTGTCGATTTTATAAATCATTTTAAAGATAGGTTACTTTTGAGATTGATTGTACGTAAAGTACATCCTTAAATTAAAAACCTCCAAAAATTGAGAAAGTTCAAACCAAATATTTTGGAATTTAAGCTTTTTTAGCACAAAACTTCAATTTCAAGGTCTTACAAATTAAACTGTTTTTAGAATAGCTCATTGCTAAATATAATTTTAAGTTGAAACTGTAGAAATTGTAAAGAAAATAAATATATTATTAATGAGTATCACATCATGAAGTTACAAGTGACATTCAAAGTGATTGAATCAGGCTCGGCTTGGTAACTCGGGATTTCGAGTAAAATCCCGGTGGACCAGTACTGTTTTAAGCAATTTGGGCCGTTTCACGTTCAGAATTTGGCCACTTCCTGATTCTCAATAATTTTTTTAAACATAATTCCCGGGCCGATTTTCTATCTCAAAGCGGCCCTAGATTGAATAGATTTTTCTACTGAAAAATATGATTTCTGTCCAAAGGATAACGGCCATTTTCAACGTGTAAAATTAAAGAACTTTAAATATTGAGATCCTTTGTAGTTTAATTATTCCTAAAAGTTGAAAACTTATATGATTTCTCATTGAAAATTTTCAAAACAATAAAATTCAAACTAGAATCGTTAAAAATTAAACAATTTAAAACTTCGTTTAAAAATTGATGCATTCTCAAATTTGAATCTTGAAACTAAGTCATTAAAAATAATAATTTTCAAATTGTGCATCACGATTTTTAAAATTTAATTTTTTAAGCTTTCAAACTCACGTATACTAATAAACTGTCACATTGACATGAAAAAAAAAGTCTCGCGAAAGGCGAGCGGAAGCATAGCAGCTTCAATGCGGATAACGTGAATGAATTCAAATATTATTGTCATTATTATGTATATGAATATTAAGAAAGTCCAATAGCCATTTTTTATCAAATATGGAGCGCCTAAAAATGTTTTTTTTTCTATGCAAAATTGGTTACAAAAAGCTTTAGAAATAGAAAACTTTCACAGCCCCTGTAAACCAAAAAATACATATTTCATTGATGTAAATGTTGTCTATAGACTGTTATGTTATGACACGTATAAGTTATATTGTTTTCTAATATAAGGATTTCAGAATTTTGTTTAGATTTCTAAAATTATATTTGCAGGAGGAAAAAGGTATTTTTGTTTTAATTTGTTTTTCCTTCTAATTTTTAAAGATTGTTATCAATGCATTTTTTTAAATTTTCACAATTATTCAGTTGAATAGTAAAAAGAAAACTTGTAATGGGCACGATAATAAAATACTTCAAAGAATTAAAAAAAAAACAGTTTTTATGAAATTAAGTGTGCAACGTCGTATAATTTAGGGTAGTCCAAAAAATAAGTAACATTCTCTAAAATGCCACCCCTACGAATTCCTTGTAGATGGTGGCGCTGCTATAGTCGCTGATTCGATTTGATGCCGGTTAATTATGCTTTTCTCCATATTTTAATTTTGCCATAAACTCATTCTACCATAAAATTCCTAGATCTCACTAGACTTAGCAGATTATGGCAACATGAAAATATGATCAAATGCATACTTACTGTTCCGGATGGTAGGTGTTAATTTGTCAAAAATGACATTGTTCCCAAATATAATTTCTCCTAAAAAATATTAGATTGGTAATCAAGCATATAAAAAGACCTTGATTATATAGTTATTTATTGTGCCTCATTACCAACCTATGAACTTTCTGGTATTCTCTATTACTTTTTGGGAGAAATGATATTTGGAAACACGGACAAATGAGTACCTACCCTCTGAAATCTAATTTGGTAGCGTCTACCGACAGCATTTTGGAAAACCGAAATGAAACCATTTTAATATGAACTCGGCAATTCGGATAGATGAGTGGAGAAAAGCGATTATCGTACTAATATACAAAAGAAAGGGAGATAAAAGCAACTGCAATAATTACAGGGGTATCAGATTTTAAAGTACCGTAAGTAAAATATACTCAAAAATACTTATCCGCAGGGTAATTAAAATATCAGAAGAAAAGATATGGGCAGTCCAAAGTGGATTTACGCCAGGAAAAAGCATTTGACAGGGTGGATAGGAGTAAGCTTTGGTAAGTCCTCAAAGAGTACGGAGTCAATATGGATGGCTCCTACAAGCAATAAAAACAATATATGCAGGTAAGAAAGCGAGTGGTTCGATATTATGTAAGGCGTTAAACAAGGATGCGTTATTTTCTCATGGCTATTTATCATATTTATGGACAAGTATCACAGAATGGCTTTCTTCGACGAAGACGGTGTAGATCTCGAGACTGTGAGCACAGAAAAAACTAAAGTTAAATTTTGCTGCATGTAAAATTTTCCGCTGATAAAGTTTACATGCTATTTGGCGATAGATTACCCTAGGATGGAATAAAAGCTGTCGTCTGCTACGCCCTTAGCAGCAATGGGAAAACGACAAAGTATGAGTGGATTCGAGCTATAAATCAGGACACCAGATTTGAAACAACTATTCGCTTACTTCAATATTAATTTGAAAATAACAAGACATAGAAAATTCAATAGTTAAAATTTGTTGCAGGTACATTTTGGAACGGTTAAAAATTGAATGTATTTCGGTGAACGTTTAAGCGAGGTTAGGAGAATAATTCTGACAGCCGGGAATCCCATTTCTGCTCCAATTTAATTAAGTTAAAAGACGGTAGATAGCACTGGCGTCCTAATTCTCGTGACTTTTAGAATAAAAATGGAGCGATAATGAGGCGAAAGATTATCCAGGCTAGGTTAAAAATGGAAAATTATCTTCGATTCGTGTAAAGTTTAAACGGCAAGGTTATTTTTTGTTGCGGCGAATCTTTCGCCTGGAATCGATGTAAATTTTATCTTTCGTTTTTTCTGTGAGGGTATGTGAGTTAGCTATAGAAGATGATAACGTTGTTATGGAAAAGTCAATCGATGACTTGCGAAGAATGTTAAGCAAACTAAATACAATCATGACGAGTATGGGCCTCAAAATTAACGTAAATAAAACAAAAATCATAGTGTTTGAAGGAAAAGGTGAGAAAACAATATGCAACATTGTACTAAATGATGAGAGATTAGAACAAGTTGATAAGTACATATATCTAGGTAGCCTATTCACTAGTGACGGGAAGATAGATGGGGAGTTAGATGGGCGCATACTCGAGGGTCGGAAGTAAAATGTATCAAGGAAAGCTAAAATGGCAATACATAATTCACGCGATTGGCATGAAACCTCTGCGCACAATCTGAGGGAAAACACGGTGGACCAAGTGGGAAACGAAATAATCCTCAAAGAATGTCCTGCAACAGAGACAATAGTCTACACATGGGAAAGAAATTAGTTAAGATGGTTCGGTCATGTTGAAAGAATGAAACGTGAACGTCTAACGAAACAAGTGTATAAAGGTAAAGTAAATGGCAGTATGCCCAGAGGCAGCCCGCGGAAAGAATGGTTAGAATGTCTGAATGAGACCTTAATCCAAAAAGACATAAGAAGCCATAGAAGCAGGAGAGCTTGCATGAAAAAATGCATGGACGTGAAGGAAGCTAGAAAAGTATACCAGGACAGAAAAGTGTGTCGACAAATAATTTATAAAAAGAATGTGAGTAGAGTGAATGACGCCTAAAACAAAAGACCTAGGATACTAATAGGCCCAAGTGGGGAACCTCACATAACAACGTTATGAAGCTCTTCACTTGGGGTGATCGCTAGAGAGATTGATCAGCAAACTGGATCGGAACATTTTTGCGGAACGAACGTGTTATTTAAATAAGTAACACGAAAATTCTAGATCAATCTAAAAAATCTATAACTCCTTCCTAACACTACTACTTTCCAACCGAGCAAGACACGCCTACCCCGAAAGAGAAATGGCTTAATGGTATAATAATAACAGTTGAGAATGTCCAAATTGAAACGGATTGACGTATGAAGTTAGTGTGCGATCTAAAAAATTGAATTTATATATTCGAACTGAGATTGTATTTGTTCTAGTATAGTTGATAATGACCAAATTGAACCGAGTTGACGTATGGAGTTAGTTCGTGATTTAAAAAGTTTAGTTTGGAAATCTGAACAGAGATGGGGAATGTAAACTGAAACTAGTTCGGAAGGAACTAGGAAATGCAAATGGGTTACGGTTGATAAGGTCAAAATCAAACCAAATTGACGTAGGGAATTAGTTTTGCGATCTGTAGAGTTCGGTATGGAGATTCGAATTGAGATCAATTCCAACTAAACTTGGAATTCCGAATAGCAGTAATGAAAAATCCAAATAGCAGTAATGAAAAATCCAAACAGATTATGGTAGTAGAAAGTCTGCAATAAAAACAGTTTGAAATTCCGTCGGAACGTCAAAAAGTACTAAACGCTGACTTCACGCCGCCACGTCGCTTATGAAAAATACTCAAATCGTCACGGCTGGTGAATTGCCGCCCGCCGCGCTGCTCAACCATCTATTGAGTCTAGTTCCTTGACTTGATTTTGTTAGATTTAAAAAAATGCCTTAGACTTCGCGTGGGACTATTTTACAGAAAAAGATAGTCTTTTATTTTCAAATAATAATAACACTAGATGACAAGATTTTGTTTATCATTAATTAATAGGACATTTTCGTATAATACGAACCTGAAAGAGAGAATGTTCTACCTTTTCGCGTTTTTCAGAAAAACTGGTTCAAAAAGTTTTATGTGATATTGAATATTAGTTAGTTAGTTTCAGAATCAGAACTTCAAAATACATTACGAAATACCATAAAAATCTAATAAACATTAATTTTATCAAATTTTGTAACTTAGTGTAATAAATTAATAAAGGGAATGAAATAACCATACATAATCATCAATTACTTTATTATTATATTTTGGTTCTTATATCAATATATAAATATTAACGACGCCTAATATTAAAAAATCTTCAAACATGGATCAATAAATATGAAGTATTATCATTTTATAGAATTAATAATATATAGGACGTGGACGCGGACGATAATGATGTCTGTGGCCATTATTATTAAAATTGATGTTTGAATTTCTGTTCATATTCCTTTGTCTCACTCCAGAACTTCTTCTAAAGAGGTTGCCCTTCATCAGATTCATATTTGTATTGTGGTTTGAATTCCTATT
>CAKNWW010156937.1:0-10962 GCA_932074435.1 Andricus kollari | reverse complement strand
ATTTGAATCAAGTACTTTTAGCGAAAAAACACGTCCATTGACTGCACATTTATTTCTAATTCAAATTTAATTGATACAGTCTTTATACGAAAATGTCGTTTTTACCTGCCTTCTTTTCGGACTCTTTTTGATTCGCTGATATGTAACTTTGAAAAAAGTATTTGAAAGCCGCTTTAGTTACGAAATTAGTGAAAAAAGGTATAAAAAACCTTACGGCCAGTTTTATTTTGACAGAGCTCGACGAAATATTTCCATTTTTGTCCAAAACATCCCTATTTATGTTCTACTCAAAGATCCTGCAAAGATCTGAGACGTTCATGAAAATTTTATTCAACTCCCGTTCAGACACGCCGTGCACTTTTTCTCCTGAAATAATTGTTAAAATAGGCTTTCTAATTCAAAATTTTCCTGACCCAACCTCTTTCTTCCAGAATGGCATTGAGTATTTTGGAGACTCCTTGATTTTCTACACGGACAGCTCAAAGTCTCAAGACGGCAAGTCTGCGGGCTGCGCCTCGGCTTGCCCCGCTGGTCAGTTTACACCTCGGTTTACACACTCAAGGGAAATAAATTATTCCGAATCAACTTTTTCTATTGAATTGATTTCATTATATAGCTCAAGTTTAAAAAATTAATTATTTCTAAGGGCTCGTTAAATGTCTTAGAAAGGGTCTCTTCAACCAACCCCAATAACATTAAGTCTTATATTATCTTCCTAATCCGAAATTACCTTGCCTCCCTTTCCGCGGTTAATTTCAATATTATCCTAGCATGGATACCAGGCCATAAGGGCATCCCGGGAAATGAGCTCGCGGATGGGACCGAAAAATCCGCCTCTTTTAACGCTTCTCGCGTCTTCGCTTCTTCGCTCAACCCTTACCCGAGTAAAGAGCCCGTAAGCTCGGATCTTCCTGGATTTTTCTTGCTGATGGAACATCTTCGCCATCGTCTCCAGAAATTGATTACCCACAGGCTGATCTTAATTGTTACCTACATATTCTAAACAATTTATTAGCACATTTAATCATCATTCTAAAAAAGCACGCAATTTGCATATAAACTAGAGGGTCCATGACAGTCCGGCAGTATATTAAAAATTTCACAGAATAGGCCCTGACGCACTATTGTAAAATTTTATAACTTCTTCGCGTAGTTGCATGATCTGACATAATAACAGAATGCATTCAGATAACAAAAACCTCAATACGAAGGTAAAAGGCAATAGAATATCAAACTGTGTACATTTATTTTTTTTCTTTGTAAGCTCAAGTATTGAAAGTGATATTTTCATTCTTAAAGTTTCAGATTTAAAAAGTTTGATCTAAAAAGTCAAGACCTTGACTAAAAAAAACCCTAAAAGTGACATTAATAGCAGTAAATAATTATTGTTTAAAAATAAATAGACATTCGAAACATATTTAGTCCTTCTGTTTTCCTTTTGATGTTATTTTTATTTTCTCAAATTGTTTGGATGTATTATTTCGCAGAGATGGAGTCGTTTTTAGAGCTCTTTGAACCCGAAGAATCTAAGCCGAGGAGAAAAAAGAATTGGGAAGGCGGCACAAGTGAACAAACTGAGCATGAAGGTTCCCCTGATGGTGATCTAGAAGATAGATTACCACCTGAGCCTGAACAAGGAAATATTGAGTACAAACTAAAATTGATCAATCCTTCTAGTCAAAGATTTGAACATCTTGTCACTCAAATGAAATGGCGCCTTCGCGAAGGACATGGAGAAGCTATTTATCAAATTGGTATTATAATTATTTTTGTAGTATTCTTTGGTTTTTTAATTTGTTCTTTTGTTGTTTAAATCATAAAGATAAAATCATTTTTAAGGCGTCGAAGACAATGGAAGATTAGCGGGCTTGTCGAGGGACGACATGAAGCTGTCCTTGAAAACATTAAGGGACATGGCTGTTAGATTAGGAGCTGAAACGACAGTACTTCGAGAAAGACTTGCAAAGTGCAAGTCAAGAACAAGCAAAGTGGAGGAAAAAAGAGTGGCCGAAGTATTGGTTCGTAAATTAAGAAAGGGTGATGCTGATGATCAAGATGTCGTTATTGATTTAAGACTAGCAGTATTAGGAGGGCAAGATGCTGGAAAGTCTACCCTCTTAGGTAAGAAAATGTGAATATAGAAATAGGAAAGTCGAAACTCATTTTTTTCTGTTACATGACATTCTTTTGCAAATTCTATTTATGTTAGGTGTACTTACGCAAGGTGAATTGGACAATGGCCGGGGGAGAGCCAGACTAAATATATTTCGTCACCTTCACGAAATTAAAACAGGGCGTACGTCATCAATTTCCCACGAAATTCTTGGATTCGATAATGATGGTCATGTTTTGAATTATTCGGAAATGAAGACAGCAGAGGAAATTTGCGAGCATGCATCGAAGGTGGTTACATTCATTGATTTAGCAGGACATCGAAAATATTTACGGACGACATTGTTGGGCCTTACAGGTGAAAATTTTCTCTCAATTAAATGAGATTTTTGAACGTACTTATAATATTTCAACTGAAAATAAAATCTATTATCGCAGGTTACGCTCCGCACTATGTAATGCTTGTCGTCTCGCCACCTGCGAATGAAGCTTTCCAAGAGCACCTAACTCTCTGTCTAGCTTTACGAATTCCGTTCTTTATTATCGTGACCAAAATAGATGTAGGTTTTAGAAATCCTCGAGAAATCATCTTACAACTAGAAACTATTTTACAAGCCCAGGGTTGTGTTAAAAAATTGGTGCTCCATACACACAATAACGAGGAACCAAACATTTGCGATTTAGATGCGATACCAGTATTTCTTGTGAGTTGCGTATCTGGGGAAGGCCTCGGAGAACTCACCAATTTTATTAGAGACTTGTCGCCTACAGATCTAACACCTCTAGAAACAGATCCAGAATCCTCTCTCTTCCAAATAGACGAAACGTTCAGGTATTTCTCTTATATAGAAGTTTTCAAAATGATTTAATTCCAGATTGTGGTTTTAGATATTTAATAATGAGGTTTGTTTTTATTTTGCAGGGTAGTAGGACTAGATGAACCAGTACTAGGCGGTTTGCTCGTAAAGGGACTTATCACACCCGGAACTCGGTTATTAGTTGGTCCGTTGCCGGATGGCGAGTTTAGCCCAGTCAAAGTAGTGAGTCTTCATCGTAATAAAACGCCTTGCTGCGTGGTTCGAGCATCACAGAGTGCAAGTTTAACAATAGCGCCTCCTACAAAAAGAGACCCGCCCTTACCTCACCTTCGGCCTGGCATGGTTTTAGTTTCTTCTCGTGACCATCCTCATGCTACGCTCTTCTTCCAGGTAAGAATGTCAAACTAACAATCCTTAATAAAAAATGTTATTTTCTAAGAATTGAGATTTTTAAAAGAGACAGTATCAAATCCAGCTCAACACTATCTCAGATGAAATATTTAACTATAAAACTTAAATTTCCAACAATCATTTGTCTGTAATCTTAGGAGATAGTCAAAGAGGCAAGCAAATTTTTGAAGTTATTTGAATAAAAATCGTTAAAATATCTGAATATTTAACCCTGTCCATAGTAAAGTTTGCGCGCGCCTGGGGCGCGCGTGTCGTGTCTCTTACTCAATTACAACAATATGCCTCGCACCACGTGCTTGACCCTCTCTTGGTTATGCACATACATACATCACATTTACGATTAAGAACTACATGTTGACATATGTTTCTCAAAATTCCTTCGAGTTTAAGGAATACATTATTATCGCGACACCCGCCCTTTGTGTCTTGACACGTGAAAATAAAACCCGCCGTTTTATACTAAAAAACTGCTTTTTAGACCGGATGACTTAAAGAAAGAAAACATCAGCTCCAGCCACAACAACTGTTCTTTTACGTTTTTGTGAAAGATGTGCATCTTTTTGTCAAGAAGCTATTTGTAAAAAGTTGTTCACCCCTGCTTTTTTTCTTCCGCGCTTTCAGAAGTGCGTACTTCAGGTGAATAATTTTTATACACTTTCCTTACCTCTGATGTGGAAGGTAAATCCAAGTATCCTGTTCCCGACCGTTGCCGGAAAAGGGTCTCTTTCATTAGCGATGATATGCGTGCTTCCCAGAGTGACCCTGTTATAAATACATTGGATGTTAAGTTGTACGTGACCCCCTTGATGGCGTGGGATGTATAATCGTGGAAGTGACGACTTTACGTGCAAGCTCTTCTGCATATGCAGGAACATTCGCGTGAAAACGTTAAGGGCTCTGAGCTCGTGTTTAGTCCACGGAACCATTACAGTTCGGAAGACCAAATTTGTCGGAGAGAATGTTTCTATCTGCTTTCGTAACGTCCGCATCAACTGTCTTATGTAACTACCATCAACGAACTCTGTGTCAGTTGGATCTTTACGCATTTTTCCAACCTGAACTCGATTCTTATTTGGTCTGTGTACCCGTTAACGTTCTGGAGAGCAAGCCTTAATTGCTCTGCGCTGAAAGCATAGCTCTTAAGGTTATCCATAATTCATTTAGAACTCTTGAGTGACTTTATGCTGCCGTAAGTGCAGAAAGATCCGTTAGAACTTCGAAGTGTGAGAGAAAGCGGCAATAGTGAGATGCATGCTCATGGTATCGTATTTAAAAAACATCTCTTGAAAAAGTGACACTATTTATGGCCACTGTATAAATCTGTTTCTTCAGAAGTATGAGCCCTGCTTTCCTACAAGCATCCAATCAGGCCCTGAACCCGTCTGTTGAAACAGGTTTGTTCGCAGGGTCCCACTCATTACCCTCTTTTACCATCGAGATCTCCAGCGGAACGCAGGAACACATCAAGTTTTGCTGTAACCTGCGATTCTCAAGAGAGCTCGGGTCTGTGACAAATCCAGTGTTCTTAGTACTGCTGCGTGACTCCAACGCCCTAAGCGTCCTCCAGATTCTTTGTAGCCGCTGGAGGTCTTTAGGGATTCACATATATGTATTTGAACTCTCCCACTATATATATAGGTAAAAGTTTGTCAGAAGGACAACCGCAGGATTTCGCTGGAAGCAGCTATCATCGGGAATGTCTTGGCTCAAAATGTGGCGACAGTATGCTAGAGTGGAAATTACACCGTCTTGGCATGCCAAAATGAAACCCTCCATGCCTGACTTAAATCAGGGTGATTTAAGGAAAGCAAACGTTAGCTCATACGAAATCGACAGATCCTCCACATTTCTGTGGAAGATGCCGTGCATCTTCTTCTCGAGGAGCTGTTCGCGGAATTGTTTCTCCTGTGCTTTCTTAATCCGGGCCGTCAGGAGTGAGTACTCGAGATGGATAAGATTTGATGCACTTTGCTCATCCCTGATATTGAAGTCAAGGCCGAGTGTTTCAGCAGCCTCCTCCGCTGCTTTATAGAGAAACGCCCCTTTGCCCACGTCTTCGTGTTTCCTGACCATTTTAAGAAGAGGGTCTTGTCCATTTGCGACTATATGTGCTGTACCCAAAATAATCCTGTTGTGAAGACATTCAAGATTTAGTATTCCGCGACCACCTTGACGGCGTGAGATGTAAAGTCGCGGAACGGAAGATTTAAGGTGCATGCTTTTGTTTATGTGCATAATCCTTCGGGACCTGATATCGAGGGATCTGAGCTCGTCCTTCGTCCATGGAACCACTCCAAATGAATAGAGTACTACCGGGACGGCAAGCATGTTCGTCGCAGGTACTTTTTTCCTCGCCGACAGTCCGGAAGACCAAATCCGTCGAATGAGACGTTTGTATCTGCATCGGAGAGTATCCTTTATAGATGTCACGTCCTGCATGCGGCTCTGTGGCACGCCCAAGTATCTATAGGTCTCTCCAGCGCTAAGGTGTCATATAGCGCTTCTTTCGACGAGCTCAGGGTCGTCGGGGATTCCATTAAGTTTTCCTTTCTTCAAATAAACCTTGGCGCATTTTTCTAACCCGAACTCCATTCCAATTTCTTGACTGTACTCTTTGGCAATGTCTAGAGCTAGATGTAGGTTCTCTTGATTTTTAGCATAGATCTTAAGATCATCCATGTAAAATACGTGAGTGACTTTATGCTTTCGATTTCCAGGTTTGCCGCAGAGTACCCTTCGGAATGGCGAAGTGCGAGAGATAGTGGCAATAATGTGAGGCAAAAGAGGAGAGGGCTCATGGTGTCGCCCTGAAACAAACCTATCTGAAGGGTGAAACTGTTAGTGATCACACGATGTTTTCCAGATGAGATAGTAAATCTGGTTTTCTAAAGCGGCATTAATCTCTCTACGCACCTCACGATGTATGGATGAACCTTTGAGCTTTTCAACAGACAGATGATAAGTCTATGGGAGGTTGAATCAAAAGCTTTCCGGTAATCAATCCAGGCCATCGATAGTTAACGCTGATAGAATGCTG
Organism: Andricus kollari; assembly: GCA_932074435.1. Classification (NCBI taxonomy): domain Eukaryota; kingdom Metazoa; phylum Arthropoda; class Insecta; order Hymenoptera; family Cynipidae; genus Andricus; species Andricus kollari. Next base: position 4,584 of record CAKNWW010156937.1, on the reverse strand, counting down.
CGTCTTTACATACACATCTATCGATGAGCAGGTTCTCCCGACATCTTGCTACGCCTTTCTTTGAGCCACGTTGTTCGTACATCTCTCGCCACACAGGTCCAATTGTCCAAACAATCCTATCATTTAGTATAGCTGTGAAGATCTTATACAGTGTGTTCAGACAAGTTATTGGCCTGTAATTTTTAGGGTCAGCTAAGTTGCCCGTCTTCGGCAGGAGCACTGTGCGCCCTTCTACCAACCACTCCGGAATAGGCTCTTCCGACTTTAGATATGAGGTGAAAATGCGAGCCAGATGCTGGTGGGTTGAATGAAACTTCTTCCACCAGAAGGTCTTGATACCATCTAGTCCCGGAACGGAATAGTTCTTCATGCCTCTTAATACGTTTTTCACCTCCCCGGTAGTGATAGTTGGGCATTCCTCCTCAGGTGTTATGAGGGCACCGCACAGCTCCTTGAAGCTATTTATATTCTTCGAGTGTTGTTTCAGTGGATGCTGGACTTCGTAGACTTCTCTCCAAAATGCCTCGACCTCCTATGGTGTGGGCGGGTGGTCGACAGTAACTGGAGGGTCTTGGAAGAGTCGAGATGGGTCAGACAAAAACTGTTGATTTTCTCTGACCCGCCTCTCTCTCCGCTCTAGACTTCTCCTAGCATTAGATAGTACTCGTATTCTGTCAACAATATGTTGCCGGGTGGTCAGTAGCTTTGACTAGTTAAGTGTGTGATGAAAGATCCGCAGCTCGCGCGCGAACTGTCGAACCTTGGCAGTGGAAGTCCTGCCAGATGTTATGTAGTAAATCACACACTGAATGCGGGACGCGTACTGTCTGGCCCAGCCTATCTTTGTGCTGAGTTGATGCATTCGTCTTTTGGTCTTATGATCAACCGTTGGTTTTGTTTTACGGTTTGCATCTACCAAAGCTCTCGCTGAATTATACACACTACAATTAATAGTCCAGAGGTCAGGTTCTTCGGAAAAATCTCCACGAAGCTCTTCGTTCAGTTCAGCCAGATCTTTGGGCTCAAGCGAAACCTGAATGTTGATGTTTCTCCGGTTCCTGAAGCGTTGCTCTTCCTCCATTGGATGTCTGATCGCGGCTGGTCTCAGTGTCGCCTCTCTTTCTCTGTTGCCGGCTTCTTCTGGCTGCGGTTGAGTAGGCGCTCCGCTTGTATAACCCCTTTTTCGGAGTTCCTCGGCACCGTTTCGCAGACGTTGATTTGAAAAATGCGATAGCTCTGGGTGTTTCTCGCACCACAGAGTATGCAGTCGTGCCATGTAACCTTTCCGTTCAGGGGCCATACTGGTATCATAGCACTCCAGCAGGTCGTCCCTGAGTCGATCCGTCCACTTGAAAGTAACGATATTCTGCCGGTCAATCGCATTGACCTCGTCTTGATTGGCTCCCCCAACTCTAGGATTCGTTCACTCCAAACGACCCAGTTTTCGCCGGTCCGTCGTATTGTTTCCATCCGGTACACTTATTTTCGAAATTTTAGACTTTTCAAAGTGTGCAAGCCTGATGTAGCATCAGATGATTTCCTAACTGGATTGTATAAACAGAAGTAGAATGAAGTAACGGATAACATGTCCTCTTGTGTTATTCGCAAACTTTAAATGTGATTTTCTGTAGTAACTACTAACTTTATGGCTCATTTTTTAACTTGGACGGTTCGATTTTTCTTAGAAATATATGTAATTTATGTTACATATGACTACGTTTCCATAATTTCCTTCCGTCTTCCGTATATAATTATAAGTTGATTTAATTTATTGGTTAGAAAATACTTAATAATCGTTTAATACTTAAATTACAGGCTACTATTCTAGTTGTGTACCATCCTACGGCAATATACCCCGGATTTCAAGCAACTGTTCACGCAGGCAATGTTAGACAAACCTGTATATTTGAAGGTATAATGGAGATGAAAGACGATGGACTCCAAACTAATGAAACAGCTTCAGTGCTACTCAGATTTGTGTGCCATCCGGAATATCTTCACGTTGGAATGAGGCTTCTGCTCCGGGAAGGAAGAGCCAAAGCAATTGGGAAAATTACACAAATATTTCCCCTGATAGGATCACAAAATACGACCCAGTAATCCCCAGACGTATTTTCAGTTGTGTGGAAGTAAAAGGAGTCTCAAGAAAAATACAAGTTTTTTGTTTTTGTTTTTGTTTTTCTCCTTTATTTAAAACTACCTTCGTTCGAGAAAGGTAATATTTAAATAGCAATGTGAGGTTCAATAGATTTGGACCGTTATCGATATTTTTTTAAACTCACGATAGTGCGACAATTTACAATTTGCGTATTAACAACTACGAATTACAACTTGAATATAGAAAGTATTTCGTTCATTTGGCTGTTTTAGCGCTTTTGTGATTTTGCACTATAAGTATACTTTCTTTTAAAGATTTAATTAATTTTAAACTAGTCCAATAGTGATATGTGACAATGATTTTACCGCTAAAATAGTGTAAATATGACTTCTGTTACAATTCTATTTAACTAAATAATATAAGGAGAGCTATGTGTACAATCGACGGATTGATATTTATTTATTTATTTACATTGATAAATGATTGATAAAAATGTATATTTTTTGTTTTCTCAAGGGAGTGTTTCACATAATTTAGCTGAGATTAAAATCTCGTACTGGGTACTTGATTAGTTAAAAAATGTCCTGTAAAGAATTAAATGATATTTTTTTAATTACAGAAATAATTGATTTAAGCTTGGCATTTTTTATTCGATTCCCACTTACAATTTATAATACAGAAGTTGTGTACGTTCGTCTGAAAACGGAATCAAATTCTTACCAGTTTAAGCCCAAAACGAACGAATTTAGAACTTCCGATAACCGAAAACATGGGCCCTTTTCAGAAGGACACACGCACAGGGTCGCCAGAACGTTTCGATAGCAGGTGTTGAATTGTTAAAGCTAAGGTTTCATAGTAACCGCTTTTTCGAATGTTTTCGGGCAATGCCGTAAAAGCATGAAAATTTCCCGTGTTGAATTCCTCATGGGTAATTTCCACGCGTGTTGAGCTCTAAACACCCACAACAGGTCTTTCGGCGCCCCTGAATACGAAGTTTACTTCTTAATTAAAATTTATATTGAATACTAGAATCTTAATGATTGAGCATTTGAGTCAGGGCGGATAAATCTATTTTTATTAATATTAGTTTGACTTATTCAAGTCACACGGGGGATCAACTTCTTGATGGATGTCTGTAATATAAAAGTTAATGTTACTAAAAATTCTTTTTTATATCAAAATCAAGGATGTTATTTTTGTAAATTTCTGATTTAACATCATTGGTGTTTATAAATTATTCACATAAAAACTGCTCCATGCAATAAGTTTGGGTAAAGTCCGTGTAAAGAGTCAGGTTTAGATTGCTCCGCATATGGAATCAAATACATTTTGATCGATATTGACTTTTTGTAATAAAATAAACAAGCAGGTCGTTCTGCAGCATTTAACAAAATATTATGGAATTCTATGCAATAATTTAAGAGAAATAAAGTACAATAAAATTATTCACTTTCTTCGATTTCCGTCCTATACTACAGCATATCTTTATTTTCTAAAATTTCTGACAGTGTTGACATATGTTCAATACACGAAATTAGTAGAAATTCGTGCTTATTATGTCTGAAGTAATGTGTGACGTTAATTTTCAAACAAACGCTCGGCTCTGCGGTAAGTTTTGTTATTTTATTAATAATAACATTTACTTGAAAACTAATCAAATTACACCAGACGCTCTGATAGAGACCAGATAAGTCTTCTATACGGGTCTATCTGGGTTCTATACGTTGAATTATTTTCAATCCGGAAATTTTACGGATCTATCCGGGTTCTATTAGGGAGACATGACCAATCCTGTATATTAGTAAAGACCACAGTGACCATCTATCCGGATCTAACCGGTATCTATCCGGGACGCGGAACCAGAAATTATTTTTGTCTCAGTCAAAACGATCATCTACCCGAGTCTACCCGGGACTTATGTGGGACACGGAAACAAAATTTCATTTCCTCTAAGTTCAGAAGAAGCGTCTATCCGGGACCTATCTGCGAGTTTACGTTGAAAAAAGAAACAAGTTCTACAGTTTATGTTTATCTGGGTCTATCTGGGACTTATTTGGGACACGGAAACAAAAATTAATTTCCTCGAAGTTCAAATGAAGCATCTGTCCGGGTCTATCCGGGACCTATCTAGGAGTTTACCGTTGAAAAAATAAACAAGACCTACACTGTAAGTTTATCCGGGTCTATCTTGGACCTATTCGGGATACGAAAACAAATATTCATTTCCTCTAAAATGAAATGAAGTGTCTATCCAGGTGTATCCGGGACCTATTGGAGTTTACCGTTGAAAAAAACCCAAGTTCTACAGTTTATCTTTATCCGGGTCTACCCGGGACTTATTTGGGCCACGGAAATAAAAAATTAATTTCCTCGAAGTTCAAGTGAAGCATCTATCCGAGTCTATCTGGGACTTTACTGTTGAAAAAAGAAACAAGTTCTACACGAAAGCAGATATTCATTTCCTCTAAGTCCGAATCCGGGCATAT
>CAKNWW010156917.1:0-10189 GCA_932074435.1 Andricus kollari | reverse complement strand
AAAAAAGGTAATGTAAGAATATTAGGACATTTATATACTTACGGGACAACAAAAATTTATTTAATCCAAAATACTGGTGCGATATGGCAAACTACTTCGTAAAATTTCTTGAAGGACAATTTTTTCAAATTTTCTAACTATTACGGTTATGTTACAAATTACAACTAACGACACCACACGCGCGCTACGTTTACTTGTGTGAAATAAGGTCACAATAGGAACTAACTTTGGCCGGGAATTCCATTTAAAAATATGAACGACATTTTAAGAAATCGCTAGTGATCGGACTTGCCCCGTGATCGAACCTACCCCACTCTCCCCTACTGTAATAATATTAACGCTCCTGCATTCCAGGGTTCCATGTGGACCTTAGCGATGAGGAGAGAAATAGACTTGAAAATGATTACAGACACAAAAAAGGACAGTGAAACTACTAGTCAAGGAAAGTAAAGATGAAATTAAAACAGAAGAAGAAAAGAAAATGCAAAACGATTTTTAAGGAAGCAAGAAACGGTTTTATAAATGGGCGGTCATCAATATGAAGGGAGGTAAAAGTACAGAGTTAGTCAGCATGAGAAATAGCAAAGGTGAAATGCTATATGATACAGAAGGGATACTAGATGCTTTGAGAGACTCTTTTAGGGAATTATTGGAAGGTGAAGCTGTACTGTACCACAAACGCGATATAGAACACGATACGTGAGAAAACCAGGTTGAGAAAGTCTGTGCCTCTGAGGTTAGGAATATAATTAACCCGCAAAGCCTACACTTCCTGGATGAAATTAACGTATAGGATAAATTTTTTTTAACTATAGCTAAAAGTCTCAGAAAAATGAATATTTTAAAATTAATAAGATGCATTCAACACGTACTATAAATATTTTCACAAAACTGAAACAACTTTTTAGTAAAAATAGCGAGTCGAAAATATATTCCGGGTGTGATACACCCAGTGTAGGCTGAGAGAGTTAAGAACTTAACAAATGGCCAGGTTGCTGGTGTAGACAGTATTAATGCTGAAATGCTTAAATACGGTGGCAACTACATACTTTAACAGGTTATGCGGTAACGAAAATGACAAAAAAAATATATGAGAAATCCAAAGTGGATTTATGCCAGGAAGATCATGTAAGGAAGAAATATTTAGCTCAAGACAGATCACAGAAAAGAGATTGTGAGTATAAGGGTAAATGGGAAACTGAGTGACTGGTTCGGTATTATGCAAGGTGTTAGGCAAGGATGCGTTATGTCCTCATAGCTATTTATTATATTCATGGACAAGTGTCTAAGAATGGACCTCTTCGACGAAGAAGGTGTGGACCTCGGGACAGTGCGGGTACCTGGGTTAGCATTCGCAGATGATAAGGTTGTTATGGAAGAGTCAATCGAAGACTTTAAAGAATGTTGAACAAACTGAATACAAGCATGGAGAACATGGGCCTTAAAATTAATGCAAATAAAACAAAAATTATGGTGTTTGAAGTAAAGGTTGAGAAAACAATACGCAACATTGTCCTAAATGATGAGAGAATAGAACAGGTTGATAAATAAGTATATCTTGGTAGCAAAGTCACTACCGACGGAAAGATAGATGGAGAGTTAGATATGCATATAAACGAGGGTAAGAGGGTTCTCGGTAGGGCAGGATCCATTATCAGAAGTAAAAATATATCAGGTAATGCTAAAAGGGCAATATATAATTCTATATTCATACAGACTGTGCTGTACGGTAGCGAGACCTGGACCTACCAAGAAAAGGATAAGAATAAAATCAACGAGATTAGTATGAAATTCCTACGCATGGTGTGCGGTAAAACGCTATTGGACAAAGTCAGTCATGAGATAATCCTGAAAGAATGTGGTGTAGAGGAGACAATAGTTAAAATATGTGAAAGAAAGTCGTTAGGATGGTTTAGGCATGTTGAGAGAATTAAAGGTGATCGACTTACGAAACAAGTACATCAAGGTCAAGTAAATGGCAGCGTCCCCGGAGGCAGACCGCGGAAAGAACGGTTAGAATGTGTGAATGAGACCCTAATTTGAAGAGACATAAAAAGCCACAGAAACACAAGAGCTTGCATGAGAAAATGCATGGGCGTGAAGGAAGCTAAAGAGATATACCAAGACAGGAAAATATGGCGACAAATAGTTTACAAGAAATGCATGAGGAAGAGTGTCAGCGGAGTGAATGCGCCCGAAACAAAAGACCTTGGATACTAATGGACCGAAGAGGAGAGCTTCACATTATGACTTTGTAAAGCTCTTCACCTTGGTGATCGCTAAAGAGATTGATCAGCGAGCTGGGTCCGAGCAGTGTTGTAGAATGAACGTGCTATTCAAATAAACACCACGGGAATTCTAGATCAAACTAAAAAATCTATACCTCCTCCCCCACATTACTCCCTTCCTCGCCGAGTTAGTCACGCTCACTCCAAAATGGATATGGCTTAATGGAATAATAATAATAATAATATAGTTGATTCTTTAGGTAATTTAACACATTATTTTCCGTTTTTTTGGGGGTCTTAAACACTTTTCAAGCTTCTTCAAATTTTAAAATCTAAGGCTTCTGGACTAAACCAATATAAAAAGATATTAATTGTATTAGATTGAAATTTGAAAGAATTGGATATGAAAGAAAATTGAAAATCAAAGTTAAGCGCATTAAAAAAATTAAAAATGTATATTTAAACAATATAAGATACACCAATTTGTAATTTCATAAGTGCAATTTTCAAATTACTAGCAACTGAAATTGGAAAATTTTGAATCTTACTTGTGTGAATACTTCCAGATTCAAATTCCAGAAAAAGTTTTAAATCGCATAGCTCCAAAAGAAAGCACTCAAAGCTGTAGGTTACTTTCACTTTTAAATCTCTTAAAATTGTAAAATTTCAAATTTAAAGCCGTGATAGTCAGTACGACATTCCAACAAAAATTCCAACCTGATCTCCTGAAGAGTTTAAAATTTTCGGAACTTGAAATTTAAAAATGTGTTAATAAAGTATTGAAACTTAACAATTTAATACCTAAAAACTGAAAAATTGAGAAATTAATTTGTCAAATTCACGTCTTAAAAACGACACTACTTTTTGTAGTTGAAATTGAAAATGGGATTTTTTTAATAAGAAAAATATTCTAAATTGAACATTACAAACTATAAGCTTTCCAACTTGAAAAATATCAAGTTGAAGGGCTTATTGCGCAATTTCAAAATGAAATAATAAGGCTAATGTTTATTAATTGTTTTTAGTTCAAGATATCATGACTATCACAGACTAAAAGTGATTCAAGTGACTGTGTGGCAGCCCTTGGAAATATTGATAACTCTACAAAAAAGTTTCTGTACAAAAAAGTAAATATAACAGTACCTCAAATCAGGTTTTGTCTACTAATTTTTATATTATTTAAATTAAAAATAAATGATATAGCTTTTTGTATGTTGAATAGTTTTTCAGAAATGTGGCAGAGGGTGCTTTAGAAACGCCTGACCAATTGAGAAACTACGGGTGACGGAAGTTTATTCAGCAGAGTTTGTATCGTCTACCAAGACCCGTTTAAAGTTTGCGAACAACTTGAGTTGGACATTTCTGAAAGTCACCATGTTTCAAGTTGTTTTTGCTATGTGAAATCGACAGGCGAAACCGCAATCTAAGCGGCCAAAGCTACCTGAAACCGCAGCTTCCAGCCGACGCCGTACTACTGAATGTAAAGCCATGAAAATACCAAACCACATCACAACGAGCTTCTGTCGTCGAAGCTTAACCTTAATACTACAAAGAGAAAGCAGACTCAATAAAAAGTATATTTATTACTTTTATTATTTACCTCTCTTCTACAAAGGCGGAATTTCAACCATTAAAGCTGATTTCCTTATTTGTGGTTGATTATGAAACAGTCTATTCAGATTATTACGTTTTCCAAATAGAAAAAGTAATAATCCAAAAATTCACACATTTCTGAAAATTTGTAATTTCGAAACATCCTTTAAAAAATATTTAAACAAAACATAGACATCTTTCGATAAATTTAGGTAAACATTTATAGGACAGCAGCCACCCCTGATTTTGTTCACGAACCGATCAATCGCTTTCTAATCGCTATTTTTGGTTCGAAACAATAGTTTTTGATGCCCTGAGAAGGAATACAGTCCAAGCTCCGAGCAGTACCGCCCCGAGCAATGCCGCTTCTCCGATTTCTCGCTCGAGCGCTACTCCCACCACTTTAGCATCGGTCGCGATCGATGCATTTCATAGCTAACGCTCCGAGGAGTGCCGGGAACGAAACGGCCGAATCTGAACGTTTTTCTCGGGCCAAACCTTGAAGTTGTTCAGTCAAAAAAATTGTTCATTTTATTATACATATAAGAAATGAAATATCAGGAAAACTGTTCGTTATTCAAAATTATTTTTAGTCCACTGAAAAAAAATCGCTATGATATAAAATAAAATGTATGTACTATAGGGCTAACTAATCATTGTTTATTTTATGTTTCGTCAAATATTTAAAGGCTTTGGATAAAGATGTTCTGGATGAATGTTCAACATGAAATGTGAACGTTAAAACCTGAAGAAAACCATGAAAAATTATAAAATCGCGTTAAAAAGATATTAGATGTCTGATTTCAGCCCATTTAATATGCGTTTCTATCAGAAAACTGCTCGCAGTATTATTGCACAGTACAAAACGTGGGAAAGAGTGAATTTCCATATTTCAAATGAACGGATATCTATTTTTACTACTGTAAAAAAAGATTTACATTGTTTTTTTTCTTTAAGTTTTACATTTATTGTCATAATTAATAATAAGATTACACGAGTGACATCAAATTGAGGTTATAATTGACAGTTCAATATTTGAGTTTCTATTTGTTTAAGAAAAACAAGCAATACGACACAGTGATTAATTATTAATGTACTGCAGGAGATTTCACACGTTACGTTAAAAGTGATGTAAAATATTTGTCATTTTTACGCTTTGTTCACATTTATTCTAAGAATCGAACGTACCATACCTAATGATCGATTTTTATGTTTTATATACCTTTGAGCTCGGGTTTATAACGAAATAATCCAATATTATAACAATCACTTTTGTACACATGTAATGTACACTAGGTACATAAAACGATGTTCGAGATAGATTTTTAACCTAACCGACGCGCGGCATTGCTCGGAGTTTGTCAGCTGAATTCTTTTCCACGCATTCGAGCGTGAGCGCGCTTAGACTCGGGGTTCATGACTTCTTGAAATTATACTCCCTTACAGCCCCGAAAATGGCATTGCACGGAGTTTGGACTGTATGATGATTTTTTGGATTTTCTGTTTGCGGAACCCATAGAAAAGTTGATGAAACGTAAATAAACAATATAAAGTCCATTAAATGTTTCAAAATCTTGTAGAAATGCATCCGAAGGACACGCATACACTATATTCAGTTAAAGAAAGTCATACAAAAATATTATAAATTTGCAATTTTTGCATATTTATCACTTCTAAAATATAAAGTGAATGAAAATGTTGTAGAGAATATTTTTCTTTAAAAAATGACCTATATTAAAATGTCTTTAGATTCAAATTAAGCCGCCTAGTACGGCTCGAAGCACTAGCGCGCTGTATATTACATTTCTCTCCTTCTGTAATTGAAGCTGCTCGTCCCTCTTATTAATTTCAAAAGTAATCTTGCGTAATAGATATAAAAATTAAATTTTTTTATTTAACCATTTTAGTCAATTTTGCTTATTTAACTTTCCTCGACCTAGTTCTAAAAGTATAATAAATTAAAAATTTCTATAGAATAATAAAATTCAAATAACTGAAAAATACTACGCTTTAATTTAAAAAATGATCTCAATGAAAACACGACGTATGAAAAAACCCCGCCAAGTATCTACATGAATTTTATTATTTTATTTATTTATTTTGAAGGGTTTAGTTTTATAAAAAAGAACTTAAGTTGATCCTTTAGAGGAATAGAAAAAGACTCACTCGGCAGGTCTGTAATATAATAATAATAATTTTTATTATTATCATGTAAGTGCACTTATTTTAAAAAAAACCAGGAAATGTTATAGACCAGCCAAATGTTACTTCTCTTCTTTTAATACTCGAAAGGAAAATCTTTGTGGTATTCATAGGCTCTATTTTGAAAATTAATTTGGGTTCGAAATGGAATCTACTTTCTTATGAATAATTTTATGCACAAAAATCCAAACTTGTAGAGGTACTTTGGACTTCGGATGGATTGGAATGGAAAAATTAAAAAAAACTCATGTTTTTCGGCTTTTTGTCCCATTTTTCAGATTTATTGAACGGTTTCAGTTGTCGCAAGATGCTCAGCTGCTAGAGACTTCTTATTCTGGTGTATGCTAAACTAAACGTTGCAAGTCTATACAATTTCATCTTTAAATTATTTTCATGAAAATATGTTGATTAACCTCTTAGAAGAATCAAAAATAAAGTTTTCTCAAAAACGTCCAAAACAATTTGTTAATTTTTGGGCTCAAAGTGATTGTAAGACATCACCGAAGTGTAATCAAAAGATAAGCGGGAGGTGCAAGCACCTTTGTCCGAAGGATAGGGGAAATTCCCGAAATTGTTTACAGTGTACGTGCTTCCCCTATATAAACTGCATCACAATCTAAACATTTAAATTGATAAATCACAGCTTGTTTATCTAGTTTCATATACCTATATTTTCTCAATTTAACAATCATATTACTTTTGAACAGAATTCTATATATCGTGTGTAAACCTAATTTTTCTAATATTGATTTCAAAATCAATCTTTGAAATTTTGCCAAAATAAGGAAAAACTACTGTGTTAAATTTATTATAATCTTCAATCTTATTTTTGTTTTAATTATTATTTTTACTTTTGTTTGTATGTACACAAAGTGCAGAACAATCAACATATCTTGCATAAAAGTCCAAATGAATAACATATTTTATAGCTTCAAAAAATCGTTTTTGAGGAATCTTAGTATGAACTTTAATCAAATCCTATCTTTTTTCTATGGCAATTTCAACTTTTTCATATGAAATATTTGAAAACATGGATAATACGTCAAAAGAAACCAAAATGTGATTCAATGGTATTCTAACATTCTGAATTAACTTTAAAAAGGCAGTACTAATTTTTATTGATGTTTTAGAAAGCGTTATGAATTCATTAATGATTTATGGGCTTTCACAAGGACATGAATACAGAGAGATTTGTATGAGTCGTGTCAATATCACATCTTTCAACATTTTTATCCAAATATTTGTGAATCCTTGTCCTCTTCAGAATTTTAAAAGTATCCTTATGAAGCATTCTTGTAGGATCATTTTGAACAACTTGAAAACACTCTTTATCATTCAAGATATGCAACATTTTTGGTCTAAATTTTTCTACTTTGTTATCTGGTATTTTCATGATATAAGCTTTAATATCTTTAAGAATTTCCAGTAATTAAGTAGATATACTTTTTCTGTAAATTTGCTGCTAAGACCATCTCCCAACCTTAAAATGTTATTCACTCTTTGTGGAATCTAATGTTGACTTGTGAACTTTTTTGTGTTCTGATTTTGGTGCATAAAGTGGGTCTCCAGAAAGTAGATTTTGTTTCGATTTTTATTTTTCTTTTTGTTGGAAATATTTTCAATTTCACCAAGAAGTACACTGTCTGAATAAGGGCTCATTATTTATAACAATTTCCAATAAAAGGTATTTAATTTCGAGGTGTATGCAAAATCAAAATAAAATTTACGAGGTAATTAGCAGTTATATTTGCTAAATACAAAATTTCATCAATAATAAACAGGGAGATGAAAAAATCCAATCAGATGAATCCCGATAGCCTCCCTAATTGCATAAATGCATTTCAATTAACGAAGCTGAGTATCCTGTGGGTATTATTGAATGAGAGCTGCATGTATCAAATTATACAATCAATCGCATTAGCCGAAACCAATGCTGTGGCCTTTTATAATATCACAGACCGGAAATCAAAATAAAGAGGATCGCGAAAAGTCGATTAAGCTTCGAATTCTGATTTTCATAATAACCATATTGGCATAAAAGGGATTTTCATGCATAATTTTTTTCAATAATACTTTTCAATACAATAATAATTAATCGTACAGGAAAACTTATTACGATCGGAGACTAGCTAACGATTAAGGCAATGATCTACTCGCTGTTTGATAGCGATACTTAGAATCTTAAAAAGTTAAAAAAAAACACACACAAAGTTTAGTTGGAAATTTTATTTATTCTTTTGTGCAATTATAACATATCAGTTTGAAAGCATTTAGTTTAAACACTTCAATATGAATTTTTTATTCTTTATTCCGCATTTAAATATTGTTCTATTTTAAATGGTTATATAAATTAAACAATTTTCAAGAATCTATATTTCAGTCTGAAATTATTCATTTTATCATGGTTTTCAATTTGGAATTAGACGATTCTGAACTTGTTATTTCGAAATTATTCAATTATATGTCTTTTAAATTAAAATACAAAATTTTGTAAAGGTTTTTATATAATGTTATGAATTATTCTAAAGCTTCTATTTAAAATTTAAAAGTTGACTCTAATTTCAATTATTTACCAATAAAGTAGCTTAAAATTTATCAAACCTCCATATTTTACGAATTTTCAAACACAAAATATTTCGTTTTTGGATATTTCGAATTTGAAAACGAAATATTTGCCATCTCTTGAGTTTGAAAATTCGTGAAAGATCTCATTCTTAGAAATATTTAAAATGGAAAAATATAAAAAATGTCGTATTGCCTGAACTTGTATAAAGAAATTAGTATGGCCAGTAGTACAATGGATCCCATCTGGGTATAACCGAGCTAATCGCTGCTTAACGTCGGTGATCGAACAAGAAGACTTACACAATTTCATACCTCCAAGTAGACGGATACCGAAATAATTAATTTTAAACGCTTCAAGTTTTTTTTCTTTTTTTCTATTGCGATTTTTTCAAACTTGTAAATGGTTTGAGAATCTTCTATTTTTATTACTAAATTAAATTTATTACTAACTTTAATTCGTATAAAATTGGGTACGAAAAAGAATCCGAAATCCGCTTTCAGGAATGATATAGGACAGCAATTTATAGAGGATAGTGTGGAGTATTGGTAGTCAATGCTACCCGGCTTTTCAAGTTTGTAATTAAACGCTGACTTGTAGAGACAAAGGTTGATATGAGCCAAAAGCCCGAACGTCAAAGCCACTCCAGCGAACATAAAGACGACATATCTCCTACCTTAGGATGATGTATTTCAGTTCATTACTGTCCTTGTCAATAAATATGCTATTCAGGACAACATTTAAAACGCATAGTAAAGCTTGCAAAACTTGATTTAAAAAAAGTTACAATGTTACTCAAAAATAAAGATTACATAAACAAAGGAGTTCAACTTTTAACAAAGTAGTTAAATTTTTCACCAAAAAGATGAATATTCAAACAAGAACATTTATTTTCTACAAAAAAAAAACAATTTTGACCGTATACATGAATTTTCAGCCAAATGGTTGAATTTTCTACTAAAAAAAAATCATTTTCGAACTACCTAAAATGATGGAGTCTTGAACTAGAATTGTTAAATTTTCAGTTAAAAAAATTAATTTTCAAACAAAAAAATCGAATTTTCAACAAACTAGTTAAATTTCCATCCAAAGAGTTTAAGTTTCAAATAAACTGATGATTCATCAACCAAAAAAATTAATTTCTATAAAAGGAGTTCAAATTTCAACCAAGTAGTTAAATTTTCCAACAAAAAGATGAATTTTCAACCGAAAGATATGAATTTTTAACAAACAATGTGATAGTTGATATTTCAACCAAAAATCATTGTACTTTGAATCAACAACATTTAAATTCCAACCAAAAACACGATTTTTTCAACAAAACAGTTGCATGCCTAGCCAAAACAGATTAATAACAAAGGTCTACAAAATTTTGCATTCTGCCAGATCCAAGAACCAGGGTAGTCATTTCCCATGCATTTTTGAGGCTTAATCCGAATCTGGTCACAGAATTGCTCTATTACGTCAGGATGTCGAGATATTCTACAAGATGAAGGCTTATTCACGAAGTGAAGGCAAGATATTCGTCTATCCGACAGTGAAGGAAAAATATGTGTACAAAATAATTTTCAACCAAACACTTGAATGTTCAACTAGAAAGAAT
>CAKNWW010156876.1:0-14641 GCA_932074435.1 Andricus kollari | reverse complement strand
CTGTTACGTAATATTTTTGACAAATGCAACCAATAGACAACCCATGTATCCGCCATTATAGTATAACGTTCAAGTTTAGTAATTACTAGGGTGTCCAAAAATGCATGATTTTGAATTTGGAAAGCGCTACCCCCTACATTTTTTCTTGTTGGTAAAAGAATACTTTTTGAATTACTTTTTTCAGTTTTCAATTTTAAAAAATACGAAAATTCGTAATGATGGGCGAACAAAAAAAAATCTTCAAGTTCTAAATACAAAATAAATACACTTTAAATATTCCCATAGTACTTTAAAATAAATTTTTATCTATTATATATAGTAGATACAAATCTTTAAACTTTAAAAATATGTACTTTTGGTATATTTAGAAATTAAAATTTTTTGGTCACACGGTATAAGTGTTTTTAATGTATTATTTATGGAGAATATTCTTTTTATATTATGGAAAAAATCATGTGCAAATTATTCCACGAAATAAAATGTTTAGGGACCATTTCATGTCATGAATTGTGATGAAATAAAATTTTTTTGTATTTTTAGTCCGATAATACCTCCAAAAATGTTGTTTTTGTCTAATGAAATTTGGGGCTTACTCCTCAATCAATAGACAATACTTCTTGCGAGTGAAAGAATTTTCCACCCTTAAATTTTTTTGTTCTAAATTGAAAACCAAGCAAACTCATTTTCAGACCTAAAACAGCCTAGTGGAACCTCTAAACAAAAAAGTTTGTAGCAGTATTTTTCACCAAAAGGAAAAAATATTAGAGGTGGCGTTTAGAAAATTCAAAATCACACTTTTTGGCACCCTAGTGAGTACAATAAAAGATTTAATGACGTTATAGAGACATCAAAATCGGTATAACAAGATTATCCAACATCTTTTAAGTGTATATGAGGCTAAATACTAAATACACCCTTAGTAACTAAATCTAGAACCTTAGAAACTAAGCTCTTTAAAATATGACGGCAGATTAAACAAGAAATAAAAACATCTAAAACATTCTCCAAGGAGTTTCAATCTTCTAAATTTTTGTTCAAAATAGAAAGTTGAGTGATTTGACTAAAGATTGAAGAAAATTGTAGAGCCTCGTTTCATTACATTTAATTAACGTTTATTATATCTCAAATTAATAATATAAGTGATTTTCAATACAGGTCTTTGTATTCTTCTTGGTTTACATTATAATTTTAGGCGATTTATTTTATAAGCATAATAATCTCAACACATGACTAACAATATGGGAAACACAAAAAAAAATGTCGTCAAATTTACGGATTCACTCGTATTTTTCTCGTAAATTGGCACACTTTAAATTTATTGTGATTTTCTCTAAAGTCAATATTTTGAAAGTTGTGTATTTTTTGAATGGGTAGTCAATATAATATATATTATTTGTTTCAATTTAAAGAAAATAGCAATAGGTTACAATTGTGCAGATTCATAGGAGGGGCATAACTGTACTGTTAAATTTGCTGAATACATGTATTTTGTGTATTCTCCTTATTGTTGGCAAAACTTGAAGATTATAGTGGTTTGTAAACCATATGAAATTACAGAGGTAAACAAGACGAATTCAGGAACCTGCATTTGAAATCACTTATTTCTATTAATTTAGGAGATATTCTCTATTAAAGCTTTAATGCGGTTCGGGGCGGATACAGGGTAGCCGAAAAACTTAATTTTGAAAATTCCCTGGCTTTTCCCTGAACAACTTTTCATTTTTCCTGATCAACAATATTCAAAGACTAGCATTTTAATCTTTTAACGTTTTTAACATACAATCTCTTATAAACTGACTAAAACAATTTTAGAATAAATTAAAAAATTTCAAATTTATTTATTTATTAAAAAAAATATATATATCTTTATTATAAAATATGAATTTTCAATCCAAATGGACGAGTTAAAAAAAAACAGTTACATTTTCGACCAAAATAGATGACTTTTTAACAGAATAGTTAAATTACCCACATAATAATTGATTTTTTAAACAAATTTGTTTGATTTTCAAAATATAAAGAAAAATTTGCAACCAAATAGTTGATTTGCAAGATAAAAAGTTGAATGATTTAGAAAACAGTTGACTTTTAAACAAGAAACGATGAATCTTCAACAAATATGTTAATTTTCAAGGAAACAATTGTATTTTTGACCATGCTGTTGAAATTTAGAGGAAAAAATAAGAATTTTTAACAAAATAGTCAAATTGTGAACCACAGAGTTGAATTTCCAATAAAATAATTAAATTTTCGACAAAATAGTTGAATTCTCATATTGCAAAGATGAATTTTCAACAAAAAATGTAATAGTTGCATTTTTAGCAGAAATAGATGAATTTAAAACTCAAAAAGATAAAATTTCAAGCAATAATGAAAAAGTTGAATATTCACTAAAAAAGTGCATTTTCATGAAAATAGTCCAATTGTGAAGCAAACAGAGGAATTTTTCATAAAAAATGTAATAGTTGCATTTTCAACCGAATAATAACGAAAATTCTAAAGAAAGAGATGAAATCTTAAACCAAAAATACCAATTTTAAACCAAGTCGATTACTGTTCTACCAAAAAGGAAGAATTTTCATCAAAATATATGAATTTTCAAACAAATAGTTGAATTTTCTACTCAAAAAGATAAATTTTCAACCAAAAATATAAAATATAAAATTCAGCAAAATAATTAAATTTCTGACGTGACACTGATCTGGGGGAAAAATGGCGGTTAATGGAGGAGAGCCAAAATGCCGTGTTGGTGGAGGAAAACCAAGATGGCGGATTGGTAGAGGAAAATCAAGATGGCTGGTTAGCAACGCAAGGTAGATCCTGTAGATGTTTCTACTCATGAGGGCCTGGAAGGCTTGCAGTCCGTCCGTTGGCTTGGCCTCAGTACGTTGGTCCAAGGTTATGAGTTTTTCAATGAGCTTTTTTTTCAGGTTGTGAAATGGAGAGGAAGGAGGCATGGAAAAGCAAGGAAAGTAGGCTAGGATGAGCTAAGGGAAGTCACGGAGGAGAGAAATTTATTCATTATAAAGCTCCTTTCTTCTGTGTTTCGGTGCACCGGCGGTCGGCTGTCAAGGCTTCTTGGGCATGCCAAGCGGGCCTTTCGCTGGCTATAAAACTGGGCACATACGTCTTCCATCTCTGATTACCCCAGATTACCCTCTAGGCTGGTCGTGGGTAAGGCTGTTTGTGATTTCCCTTCGGGAGCTGGTACAGTGGTGAGGGCTCGTGTATCGGGCCCGTGGTTTCTGGCTTGAGCGACCTCGAGCGACTGTTCGGCGGCGTTCAGGTCGTTACCTTCTCCAGGTGGGACTCCCACTGGTGGCCTACCTACTGGTTGGCTCGTTGGTGATACTCCGGGGTCATCCAGAGCCCGCAGTTCCACTTTTGGTTGACATTTACCCAGGCGTGTCTCGTGAACTGTCGGCCGTTGTCGCTCAGGATGCGGTGAGAGTAGCCGAAACATGAGGAAACCTCGTCCTCGAGGATTCGAATGAGCGTTGATGCTGCGGAGTTCCACAGAGGGAAGGCCTCGGCCCATATGGCGAAGAAGTCGGTGAAGACGAGGATGAAGCGATTTCCGCGCGTGGTAAGTGGATAGATTCCTATCATATGAGGCGTTGGGTGCAAAAACCCCTTAACTCGAGTTAAGTGTTTGCAGAAAAAATGCAATTAAAGTTTTTATTTATGTATAACTTACAAAAAAAGTTGAAATTTGTCTCAAAACCCATTTTCCACGGTTGTCTTACTATTAAACATTATAACTATCTACTCTTTTTGTTCATACAATTGGATAAATAATTAAAATAACAATAAACAATAAATCGGAATTAAGGGGTATTTGCTGGGAATGAGTATTTTTGTATGAAAAAAAAGACAGTTTTTATTCAATATAATGATGGATGCAGCTTAATAATTTATTTAGGTTATAGTTTTGCGCAACAAAAAAAAAATAAACAATAAGGACAACATCGGTTCGATATTCAGTTACAGTCATATACATTTTTAAACGAAGATTCATTCTTCTTCGTCGCTGGAAATTTCGTTACTCGACGATTGACCATCCTCTGTCATTCATTGAAAAACTTGAGATATTTACTTTAAAAGAAAAAGTAGAAAGATGTGCCGATCGCGGAAACCGTTTGTTTTGAATCGCGTCGAGCCGACTGCGACCCGCGCGACACGTGAGTCTCTCGTCGCGACGGGCCGCTCTGACGCCGCCAGCGATACATGGCTGACGTCAATCAACGGAATCGATAGTAAATATTAATCCTTGCTTCAGAAATTTTGCAGGCACGTTAACTAAGGTTTAACAATTGTAAATATCTAGGTTTCAGTAAAAACCCCTTAACTCGATTTAAGAGGTTTTTGCACCCAACGCCTCATATCTACTGCGATGGTTTCCCAGGCGGTTGATGTGGTGTTGGGTCGTTATCCGTCTACCGGTCTCCCGTGCACGGGCTTGGTGCATAAGCAAAGATGACAGCACGCAACATGGCGTCTAATCTCGCGGGTCATTCCGGGCCAAAAGAAATCTTGCTGAACAGAGCGGGTGGTTTCTTCGGCTCCAGGGTTTCCCGCGAGAGGGTTGTCATGGTAATTCCAGATGACCTTCCGACGAAGTGGAGCAGCGACACGATTCTGCCAGTGAACTCCTTCGGGCAGTGTTTCCAAAATCCCTGTTCGTGGAAAAGTTGTCTTAAAGAAAATGTTCCTCTCCTTTATTTCTGGGCTCCTGCTCATGCAGCTGGAATCATTGGACCATCATGTGGCTGATTTGTGGATCGTTTTGCTGGACCTCTGTGATATCGTCAGGTTCTCCTGGAGAGGGTTACAATATTTTTTGTGTTCCTCAGTCTTTCCTTTGATCTTCCTTGACTCCTTCATTTTCTTGGACTTTTTCTCCCGTTTTTTCTTCTTTTGAATCCTGTCTGCCTCCAACTTAGCTTCCTTCCTTGCTCTTGCGGCCTCTTTCGTGTATTCGTCTTGTCTGTATTTTAATATTTTCCTCATTCTTTCGATTTCTTCTTCTTCTTTTTCTGTTTCCTGTTGGAGTCTTATTATTTCTTATGCCTTCTGTAAAGTTTTCTCTTTTTCCCGATCTAATTTCTCTTCCTACTCTTTTCCTTTTTTGCTTTTTTTCCTTTCACCCCTTCCTTTGTTCTTCCATTGTTGGTAGACCATAAAATAGGCGTTTTTCCTCCGCTAATTTTCGGAGTCGGGGATCTCCTTTCCTTGAGTCGTACTCATCAAACATGCCCACTTTCTCTTCCAGCAATTTTCTGTCGCGTATTTTGTTAAGTTCCTGCTTCATTTTTCTTTCCGTCTCCTCTTTCCTTAGTCTATCTTCTTCCTCTCTTCCTATCTGTTTTACCTCTGGCGTTTCATTTATAGGAGGTTGAGGGATGTTAAGGATTTCAATGCAGGAAGGTGTATTGACACCTTGAATGAATCATTGGCTTTAAATTCTCTCTCGCAGTGAGCACATTTCAATAATGCACAGGAATGTGCCAGCGAATCTTTTACCTTAAATTGTGCTCTGCAGCGAGAGCATTTCAAATACAATTTGTCGTCCATTTTCTGAAAATAAAAGTTTGTTCTGTTTTTCTCTTCTTTGTGAATAAAGGTGTATGTGTTTCTGTCACTTTTGTCGGTATCAGTCTTGTAAAAATTCAAATTATTTACATGCATGCCATTCAAAAGAAAAATTCAAATTCGAACCTATCTTTTAATATTAAATTTTTTAATATCTTTAACATTCCAATTACCTAGTGATTTTCCATTCTTTGTTCTTATTTCGTAAATTGTTGGTGAAATCTTTGCTTTAATGAAAAATGGTCCATCCAAATTTGTATTCAATTTGTTCGCTATTACTTCCCCCTAATTTGATAATGGTTTATCGCTTTTTAGAATTTGTTCGCCAATTTCGAAACTTATCGGCCTACGTCTGAGATTATAATATCTAGATTGTGTTTCGTTCGCAGTATCTAAATTTTTAACTACTTCTTCTCTAATTACTTTTAATTTTCGCATTCTATTTGCCCATTTTTTGGAATCTTGGAATTTAATTTCGCTTTTACAATCTAAATCTTTATTCAGTGCTTGAATTGGTTGGTGTTCTCTACCTAAATTTAAAGAAGCTGGGGTGAAACCTGTTGAAGAATCTTTACTCGTATTTAAAGAAAATTGTATATCATCTAAATTTTCATTCCATAATTTATGATTTTTCTCTAAGTACGCTTTTATTGCCGTTTTAATTGATCTGTTACATCTTTCAGTTGGGTTAGCTTCCGCATTATATTTAGGAGTTTTTGAATGTCTAATGCCAAAAGTTTTAGTTAAATTAATTATTGATTTATTTATGTATTCTTTGCCGTTATCTGTAAACAAAATTCTAGGTGTTCCCCATTTTGAAATTATACGCTTATGGAATTCTTTTTCTATTGTCGATGCTAATTTACTTTTAACTCGAGATATGTCCACGCATTTAGTAAACATATCAACGAAAACTAGAATATATTGATTTTTTGACTTTGTCAGTGGTAGCGGACCAATCATATGAGATGCTACTACTGTCCACGGTTCTTCAATTATTCTTTTTCCCATTAAACCCATCTGATTATTTATTTTCGGTTTTATCCTTTGGCAAATGCCACATTCTTTTACACATTTTAATGTTTCAGAGTACATTCCGGTCCAAAAATAATTTTCGGAACTTTTTGCATAAGTTTTCTCCATACCTAAATGACCAGCTTGTTTATTGTCATGATTCTCAATTAAAACTTGTTCTCGTAATTCTGTTGGTATAATTAATTTCCACGGGTTGCTATCTAAATTTAAGCTTGATTTCAAAGGGTCGGGTCTATAAAAATATAATTGACGATCGCGTATTCTTCAGTTCGGATTTTCTTCTGGATTATTTTTAACGTGTAGCATTTTATTTTTATACCAATTATCTTCAATTTCTTAAAAATCTTTTTCCTCGGTTTCTATAACACCGGCTAAGATACTTGAAATTTTTATTTAATTTGCATTCGACCTTGATAACGCATTTGGGACATGGCTTAAACTTCCCTTTCTATACATTATTTCATAATCGTACTCTAATAATTCTAAAGCCCATCGTGCTAATCTACCTATTGGATTTTCTAAGTTATGGAGCCATTTCAAGGCAATGTGATCCGTAATAACTTTGAACGAATAACCCTCTTAATACGGTCTAAATTTCGTTATTGCCCAGACTACTCCTAAGCACTCTTTTTCTGGATCAGAGTGTTTACGTTCTGTGCCATTAAGACCTCTACTTGCAAATGCTATTGCAAACTTTTTCCCGTTAATATTTTGTGTCAATACGGCTCCTAAGCCTGTATCACTAGCATCGGTTTCGAGATGAAATGGACTTCCAAAATCAGGGCGGGCAAGAATTGGTGCTGTTGTTAGTTAGGTGTTTAATAGTCGTAAATGCCTGTTCCTGTTTTTCAGTCCATTCCCACTTTACTTCATGTTTTAATAGTTTTTGCAGAGGTTCTATTATTTCTGCAAATTTCGGAATAAATTTCCTATACCATGAAGCCATTCCTATTAATCTTTGAATCTGTTTAGCCGTTTTTGGCCTTGGAAAACTTAAAATTGGTTTTATCTTTTCGTCATCTACTTGTAAACCTTTTTCATTTACTTCAAATTCTAGGTATTTTATTTTTGAACAACCAAATTCACATTTTTCCAAACCTATTGTTATACCTGAATTTTTAATTCTATCTTGAACAATATCTAAATATTTTAAATGTTCTTTAAACTTTTTGAAATTATAATTATGTCATCAAGGTAACAAAATAACTGCGGTTTTAATTCTGGTGTTATTATTCTGTCCATCAGGCGCTGGATTGTAGCAGAAGCATTTGTAATACAAATGGCATTCTCTTAAACTGATACATTCCTTTGCACGAGACAATCCTCGTCCAACTGTATCTGATGATATGCTGAACGAAGATCTATTTTAGACATGTACCTTGCTGATCTTAATGTATTCGATATTTCAGACATTACGGGTATTGGATATAAATATTTTTTTGTTACTTTATTAACTTTCCTAAAATTCAAGCAAAATCTATATTTACCATTAGGTTTTTTTATCATTACTATAGGATTTGATTAATCGCTATTAGATTGTTCTATAATTTTCTCTTATAAAAGTCTATCTACTTCCCCATACATGAATTCTCTTATTTTTGGTGATACATAATAATATCTTTGTTTAATCGGTTCATGTCCCTGGGCATCTATTGTATGACTACTTAAATGTGTCGATTTTAATTCTGTTCCTTGATGTATTACTTTTATTTTAATCAAGTTTTCGAATTGCACTTGCTGTGCCTCATTTAATTCTACTATTCCTTCAGAAATTTCCTCGCAAAATTCTAAATTTTTCTTCCTTTCTATTGTTACGCGTGTAATATTATTATTTAGTAACGCATTATTTCTAAAATTATACCAATTACTTTTTCTAATTGCCAATAATTTTCCTATTATCGAATCATTTTTTTCCTCAGTTTTATTGATAACTGTTTTCAATTTAGAATCCTTTTCCTTCTCTAATAAATTCCAATGGGCCGTTAAATTCTGTTTCTAATTTTCTATCTTTATTTTTCGTATATAAATTCGTAGTTATTTTACTCACGCTCTCTATTTTATTCTTATTCTTGTTTATTTTCTTGTCTACTCTCTCTTTATTTTGAGTAGCCTGCTTATCTAATATACAGACGCCCACGCTGGCTCGCGCCAGTGTTGCGTCGCTCGCCTTGTAGGGTTTAGGATGTGGAGCTGCATGCCCCCGTATACTCTGTGCCGGCTGGGGTGCTGGCGGGATCTAGTCTCGTGCATCACCTGTAAGTACGGCTTGCGGTGGGGTGTGTGGCGACACGAGAGAAGAGACTTCGCACAGTAGCAAATCTGTCTCTTTCTCTCGCACGTTATTTCTCAAGCTAATCTTATTTCCGAATTTTAATTTCATTTCCTCATTCTTACTACTTTTATTTTCCTCGGTACCGTTCATTACCGGTTCCTACATTTTACTTATATTTGCTTGTATCGCATACTTAATATTTGGTAATTCTGGCAACCACCCAATCTTTTTCTCGAAATCATGAAATTCATGAGTTTTAAAATTTATCATAAGGTGAAATCTTGTTTCATCCGAGTCATTTATGTCTATGTCAAGTAATTATGACGGTTTTTGACTTCGTTGATTATTATCCGTCTTTAATAACCACCGCTTGCGTTTCCCTGATTTATTTTAATCCAACAATCACGTCGAAAGTGGCCTACTTTCCCGCAATTGTAGCTTGTAATGGGTTCTCGCGATCTATAGTTTGAATTTCGGTTGCCTAAATTTGAATCTATGAAATCCTGTGCACTTATTTGTTTGTTGTGCCTGTGTGTTTCCTAACAGCTGACTAATTGCATTTAATAATTGGCCCGCTTGGTTTTCATTTCTACAACTATTATAGTTATTATTAAATCGCGGATTTCTTTGGAATCCTTGATTATTTTGATCATTATCATTATTTTTAAATCTTGGATTAAAAAATCTGGGATTTCCATTTGGAAATCTCGGTTGAAATTGTGGTTTGTTTAGTTGGTTTTGATACCTCGGTTTAAACTGTTTTTGTTGATTTCGATAATAATTTTGTTTTTCATTTCTATTTTGATTTTCATTTTTTTAAATATTTTGATCTTCATAATTTCCTTAATAATTTTTATTTTGATTATATTTATTATCATACTTATCCAAAATGCTTAGTTCTTGACCTCTAATTTTAGACTTTGTCAATTCCGTTTCCCATTCTCATCCCAATATTTCTAATTCCGAAAAATTTGAAAAAGCATTCCTGGCAATATAAAATTTGTACTCCATCCTCAAATTTTCATAAGTCTTTCTTAATTGCCATGAATATCTTGCTCTTTTTTTATTGCAAAATTTTATTTTATTTTTAATTATTTCTGAATATTTTTTATTCAAGTATGCTTCTTTAAAATCTTCAATAAATTGGTCCAAATTTCGCCAATTATCTCTATTGACCTGAAATCAACTTGAAGCTTCTTCTTCAAAAATAGCATCTAAATTTTCTAAAATATCTATTTCAATAATTTCATAACCACGTTTCAATCTCAGTAAGCTATTTAAAAAATAATTAGGACTGTTTTCCGTATTAGTTTTAAATTTGATCCATTCTTCTTTTTTCTTTCTGTTTCGAATTGAGAGAAGTTTGATTTTCTCATGATTGATTGCCTTTGCACCGGTCTAGGTAACGAGTATCTGTCCTTTTATTCTCTTAAAAATTAATTTTTCTGCACCATTCCAAAATTCATTATTACTTTCTAAAAACGAATCGGTTTCAAAAGTTCTGGCGTTTTCCTTTTCTTGCCTTCTATCTCTATTCGCAGTTTTTCGCGACCTATTCTTGCTTTCTCTGCTCTTTCTCTATCTATTCTATCTTTTTCTTTTCTAAGAGTTTTTTCTCTTTCTAGACCACTCATTATCCGCCGGGTTTGCCATTTTTTAAATAATTTTTATTTTCCCCGATCTTAGGTGCATTCGACTTTTTCTATTCTTTCTTCGTTTTTAATCTATAGGGCCTAACTCAGGGGTTTCTGCGGCTGATTAAAAACCGATAAGTTCACTCAAGTGAGCGTTTCGGTATTTACTACCGCGGGGCTGTGCGTTGCCTGAACACGTAACTGAAGTATCCACTGAGAGCGGGAACGCTTGGGGTTGCTTGGCTTACGTGACTTTAACTTTGATTTTGAGCGCCAATTTCTGTTACTGACGCCGCTTGGCTTCTATTTCCTATAATTTTCATTCGATTTTTTCGATTTCTACGTATTTAGTTTTTTATATTTTTAATATTTAAATCCTTCACTTATCCAACTATCTTTTAGCGACATATATCTACCCGCACTTTTTCGACTAATTCTTTACAATTCTACCCGCACTTTTTTGTCTAAAAAATCATTAAACATTTTTCAAACAACTTCCCTAAAGCAATTTACAAAAATCAATTTTATATTGAAATTCCAATTCAAGCCCCTCATGAATAGCAAACATGCATCTAAAGTGATTCATTGAATTTCATCATTTTTAATGACTTCCTTTCTCCACTTGGGAGGATTTTCTGGTGGGATTGTGGGTTTTTTTTAAGGAGGGCATCAAATTTGTGAAGGATCTCGCAAATTAAGGGAAGAGAAGGATTTGGAGCTTTGAGAAGCGGTTGAAGTCAATGAGGAAAAAACAATTTCATATAAACATGGTTTATTCACCAAATTTACAGGGATGGTGGGTCCTGCTGACCCACAACCGATACTAAATCTCGATGGCGTGATAAAGCCCGAGAGCAGGTTGATTTTGTCAGGTATCGTCAGCTTAATCGATATCAGCTTCCAATTGACCAAGAGGCGCGAACGGGTGATTGAATCACCAACGGGATTGATAAGATAATACGGTGGCGGTTTGGCAAAGGTACTGTCTCCGGAATAGGTAGCACGAAACAATAGTGCAGGGAGCACAAGACTGACGCTCCAGGATCAGGATTTGGGTATTAGAATCAGGATGTGGTACTTTCGAGCTGAGCAAGCTGTAACAAGGCTACAAAGTCCATCTTATAGTTCTCATAATCGGCTGTCTTGGAGGGATGAAAGCTTGATTTCTTAGCCAACTCAACATGATTCCGGCTTGTCAGCGTGAAGCTCATTCCATCGCGAACCGGATGCAAAAGGCTGTTCTTCTGGGAACACTTCATCTGGTCCGTCAACACTGCTCCTCATAACATTCTACTAAGATTGGTAGCTCTAAAAAATTATCCAGATGTGAAACCTTCATCTCCAACTATCCCGTCTGTCGCGTAAGGTCATCCACGGCTAGAGACCTGACTCCAAGGAACAGTGTTGAACGATGTTGTCTCGCATAAATTTCCCGCTTTTGCTTAACTTCTAGGACAGAAGCAGCATAACTGGATGACGTACACGTTCCAGTTGCGTCGGGATTGGTTGCTTTAAGGAACCATGATCGTAGCTTCCGGAGCCTACAACTTCTCACATAATATAAAAAGTAATGTATATATAACAAAACTCTTGCTTACTTTCTAGGCCAGAAGGAGCAGAAGTGGATGACGTACACGTTCCAGTTGTTTCGGGATTGGTTTCTTTAAGGAACCATGATCGTGGCTTCCGGAGCCTAAAACTTCTCATAATAAAGTAATGAAGTAATATATTCAAGTTATTTTCGACTTGCATTTTATTTTTTAATGATTTGAGCTTATGCAAATTATAATAAAAGAATAGTTTATGAACGAAAGTTGTTTGCATGCAAAATTCTTTTTGTGAATCTAACCTCAAAACTATTCCGAGTCCACAATGATTTGTTGATTAATAAAAGTTTAATTTTCAACGCTTCAAGTTTAAATTCAATAATTTTTTACCTTTACAATCAGAAAACGTATATATAATCATGAGAACAAGTTCCCTTTACCTTTTTCACTACCTGCCTCAAGATTTAAATTTAAATTTAACCAACAAGGATTGTACACGCTGCGCCAAAACCCCCAGTAAATCAGTACCGAATGAAGAGTCGAAAGTATGTGGGTTAACGACACGTAAAAATCATATTATTTAACGATGTGACAGTGATAGTGTTATTGACAAGTAGGCAGTGGTAGTTTAATTTAGCGGGTATATTATTGTAAAACTTTAATTTACTTTACTTAAATTAATACTGTTATCATTTTTTATTTGAAAAAGTAAATAAACGCTTGAAAATAATTATTGCAATATGAAAATGCTGTAGTTATAACTTTATCTCAAACTCAGAATAATGGATACCCAATTGAAAACGATTAGAATTGTTACATCCCGAAATTTTACAAAATTTGATGTAACGCCTAGCTGGGCGCAACCTACCGTACCCCACATCTTTCAGACAAATTCCATCAACCACAACCAATAGCACTACCAATCTTCTCTGAGTTTGAACCTAACTATGGTAACTGCACTACGGTCGGTAAGATAGAAATCATAAGATACATACAATATATTACCATGGAAGGATAATGACTCAGAGAATACCGATAAGTTATCAGATGTTCGGTTAATGAGAGATCGTAATTGCATACTCTGCTGCTAAAAGAGAATTAAGTATATTTAATAACATACGAATGTATGCATATTCCTAATAATCTGAAACATAAACAATAAAAAAGTCGAAACTAATTATGTGGAACATGAGTACACACGTATGTCTAAATTAAAGCATAACCCACTTAGTGGAGAACCATGCGCATAGTCAGACAAGATGTAACCGAAAGTATCTGACTTGAGATATCGCCTATAGCTAAGCTAACGTATAAAATCCAAACTCCTGAAAGGTCGAGAGTTAAGATGCGCGATCACTGTCCACGGTCGCTGACGATAGCATGAATCATCCGCATGAATCGTACGACATTCAATAAGGAAAGGCGAGCGTATCAAATTACATATAGCCGATCTAGAGAAGACATGACCGATCACCGAAGGTATCAGTTAACGGGACATAAATAATCTTCACTTAAGTAATCCGAAATCCATAAACAGAATTTATTTTAAAGAAGAACGTGCCTTGGTGACATTGTGACCGGAATGTGCCTTGGATACGTTGTGCCAGTTGCTTCTAAGAAATTTCGTGACTTTATCGATGTATCAAGCGTATATAAGCCCCTACGCTACCCTTGTCAATCGACTTTACGTTCAAGCAGTCATACTGTCCACATCATTTGCGAACCGCCTTGATTAAGTCGCGAGCTTTTACCTCACCGTGAAATATCCCTAAACGGAGAACCGCTTTGATTAAGTATTGAGCTTTTACCTCACCGCGAAATAGTAACGTGGAATATAACTTCGAACATAAGTCCCTTCGACTGAGACTTTCGGTCGTCGTAGAGTGCTTTCTGAATAAAGTCCGCAGTGTTAGCGTTCGCCAAAGAGACTCATTTTCGAATTTACATTCAAAGTAAATATCAAACAAAGACCCGGTAGAGTTCCGTCGCTCTTTCCGTCGCTCTGGCCCTTTCTTGCTAGAAAGGTAAATGTAAGTTATTTTATTGTAACTGTATGCTATCTATCTGTTCTTGTATTAAATAAATCTGTCAACCTTTAACTACATTCATTTATTTCAAACACTGCACACTAACACAGTTCCCATAGAACTGACAAGTGACACACAAACCCACAATAAATAATTGGTCAGGTCTTACCAGCCTGACTCAATCAGCACTCTGATCTCTCTGTTTTCCTATTTTACATACTACCCTCACCTTTTGCTCGGGACGTGAGAGAATCATTAGAATGCAGGATGGCGCCAATATTTTGAAACTCGAGTAAAATAAATTGTAGGTAACTCCTTAAGTTTTTTACATTTTCAGTAGAAAAACCTATCCAATCGTTTTAAATGTTTTGCAATATCACAAGTTTGAATTTATAAATAAGTTCAAAACGAAATTCTTTAAAATTTATAGTTTTAAATATTTAATATATTCCAGTATGAATATTTCAAATAATTTGGATTGCAATGATTAATCCCAAAATCTTTTAATTTTGAAGATTTCGAATTGTTACGAGT
>CAKNWW010156839.1:0-10687 GCA_932074435.1 Andricus kollari | reverse complement strand
AGAAAGGAAAACCTAATGGAATCCCGGACGACCCTGAGCTCGTCGACAGAAGCGCTATACGACACCTTGGCGCTGGAGAGACCTATACATACCTGGGCGTGCCACAGAGCGGCATTCAGGACGTGACATCTATAAAGGATACTCTCCGATGCAGGCACAAACGTGATATCCGACGGATATGTTCTTCTGAACTGTCGGCGAGGAACAAAGTATCTGCGACGAACATGCTTGTAGTCCCAGCAGTACTCTATTCATTTGGAGTGGTTCCATGGACGAAGGACGAGCTCAGATCCCTCGATAGCAGGTCCCGAAAGGTTGTGCACATGAAGAAAAGCATGCACCTTATTATTCTGTTCCGCGAATTTACATCTCACGCCGTCAGGGTAGTTGCGGAATACTAAATCTTGAATGTCTTCACAACAGGATTATTCTGGGTACAGCACATATAGTCGCAAATGGACAAGACTCTCTTCTTAAAATGGTCAGGAGACACGAACAAGTGGGCAAAGGGGCGTTTCTGTACAAAAAAAGAACGGAGGAGGCTGCTGAATCACTCGGCATCAGTTTGGCATGTCAAGACGGTGTCACTTCCACTCTAGCATACCGTCGCCACATTTTGAGCCAAGGCATTCCCGATGATAGCTGCAGAGCGCGTCATGCACACCCCGAGCATCTAGGACACATACTATGTAGTTGTCGAACTCATGCGGGAACGACCTACATCCAAAGGCACAATACGGCACTTAGAGCGCTTTATTACCATCTCTGTCACTCCTACGGAATTATCCCAAATGCCGCTCCGCTAAATGCTCCCAGAGAAATAAGAGTCAATTGTCAAAAATGAGAAGTGCCGCATATTCTGGAACTTCATATTCTCGAGAATTGTTTCTGTTGCGCACTCGAGGCCAGGCATAGTTCTCCTTGATTTCGAGAAACGAACCATGTTCGTTATCAAATTTTCGGCACCAGCTGACAAAAACGTCATAGCCAAGGAGAAAGAAAAGAGAGGTATGAAGACCTTTTAAGGGAGTTGCGACGGTTATACCTGGAATATTCTGTTAAGCTAATTGTCTTGATCACCGGCGCTCTTGGAAGTGCCAAGGTTTCACCGGTTAATAGCCTGAAAGTCAGCCCTGCGTGTCAACAAAATGCTGATACACTTTGGGGGGTCGCTCCTTGGGTCGCTCCGTGTCCTTCCGAATAAATGTCCCAGTGTCCCAAAAAGCTTATTCTGATGCTTTTCGAATTGTTTCCTGTATGTGACACTGTTTACTCTCTGTTGAAAATAAACGGTCGTGTCTACGACCGTATTTTCCAAATCTGTGTTTTCGGCTAGACCTAAATAAAATTTTATTTAAAACGTTTAACGTTGATTCCTTTTGACTCACCGCAGCAAAGATTTTTCCTCAAAACCTAGAAATAAGAAAATTTCATAACTACTAAGTAAGCCTTTTTATCTTTTAAATTTCAAATATACCATTGGCATTACTATCATTTTTAATTACTGTATCTCCTTTTTTCATAAAATTACATTTTTGTAATTTAAAAGAATGTACTATGTGTTGTATTTAAAACAGTTTGCCATGAGTTGGACTTGTAGCAACGTCCCTTGACTCCATTTCTATATTGACGCTACAAAAAAAATTTACGGGAAAATTGTTATCAGTGTCTCTTGCATCGCCATTTTGTTTCTTCAGTTTCATTCATATCGATGGAGGCAGGTATTCGATTAAACCAAAAACAATTTGAAACAAAGCAATTGAATGTGACTATATTTTTTGTGAAATCTACCAGAATCATCATCGTTGGCAGAGGTTGACGCTCGCTAATGATATATTATAGTAGTTACAAATGAGAGTTGGACAATTAAAATATTCGAAATTTGGAATATTTATAAGTGATCATGTGCAGCAATAATGTACGTAATGTAAGAAAGTCAAAAAGGCTTTCTGACTTATGAAATTACCCTATTTCTAGGTTCTTACGAATCATCTATGCTATATTCGACAGGAATCGATAGGATTATTAATAGAAATCTGTATTTTCATCGGAGATAGTAACGGATCGACCATAAGAGAAATCATCTCACACATACTGTGAAAATGGAAATCTACAATATCGATCAAAGTTATATCCTCTAATACATAAAATATTTTAACGTCATCTCAGACTAGATGGAGCTATAAATTAAAAATTTTTGAAATTAAATTTATTCAGAAAAAAGATCTACTCCTTTTACTCCGCTGGGATTCGAACACCAGGACAACTGATTTCCGTTTAGGTGCTCTAACCACTAAGCTACAGAGAGATCAGAGGAAGAATCCTTTTTCTGTAACAAGCTTTATTTTGCAAGATGTAATATACAAATCAATTTTTAATAGAAACCTGTATTATCATCGGAGATAGTGATAATGATTTCTCTTATGGTCGATCCGTTACTATCTCCGATGATAATACAGATTTCTATTAAAAATTGATTTGTATATTACTTCCGGAAAAGAATTTTTTCATGTTAGGGAACAGGAAGAAGTCAGTGAGAGCTAAATATGGTGAATACGGTGCGTTTTGCAGCAATTCGAAGTACAGTTCGTTTATTTTTGCGACTGCAAATTGAGAGGTGTGAGAGTATGCATTGTCATGGTGGGTGCCAAACGCGGCACCCATCGCGCTGACAGCTTTTTCATATGCAAATGTTCGTACAAAATGTGAACACGATCTGCTGAGACTTTTGCAATGTCAGCAAGCTCACGCACCTTTATACTTTGATAATTTAACACAGCTTTATGGATTTCTTCAATGGTCTCCTCATCCGTGGGGGATTTCGGGCGACCTGAACGTTTATCTGCAAGTGTGGACAAATGACCACGCTTGAAGTCAGCAGCCCAATTTTTATCGTTTAAAACGATGGTGCGGAGTCTCCCAATGTGAAATATATCTTCTCTTTTGTTTGCATTGGCGTTAAACCTTTCAAAGTATTTGATCACTGCACAATATTCGATTTTATCCATTTTTTGAACAAACAAAAACTTGTTTGATTTCCTAAAGCACAATAATAAAAAACCTGAATATATATGTCTAAAAATTTCACGGTAGGCGCCTTGAGGTATCAAACTTTTCGAGAAATCATTGGAACTTGAAACTCCTGGTGCCGTATCTATGTTAGGCCGAGAACTTTTCAAACAACCCTTGGAATTTGTGTAATTGTATTCAGCAGAAACCCGCGGTAAAGAAACCCTCTATCCGCAACCCGAGGACGCGCCCAGTGGGCTGGGCAGAGCCAACCATGGTGAAGTATTTCGGAGCATTTACGCATAGCTGTGTAAGTTTATGCGCGAAAAGTACGATAATACATTTTAATACAGACAGTACAGTCAGTCGAGTACAGTCAGTGCGAGTCGGGCTGGTGTGTATACTTGTAAACACTAAACAGAGTAGCTTCGAGTAATTTTTCTGTTTGCTGAAAGTTAGGTTAGGTTATATGATGTCGCAAAATAAAGCCGATAGTGAAAGGCCTCTGAGGAAGGATGAGAGGTTATGTCGTAGATGCAATGGCAGGATAGTAACTGACATCGTGCAATGTAAAGAGATGCAGAAATGTCTACCACCCAGGATATTCAACCCAAGGAAAGAGTCTCCCCCGGGGGGTGTTCACAAAATGCTGTGGACCGAAGGCCAAATCACCGACCCCTTTCTCCAAGGAGGACTGGAAGGAGATGCTTGCAAACAACATAGTCTTTTTCCTAACCAAACACAACGACGAACTTAAAAAGCAACTCAAAATAGACTTCTCCAGCTGTCTCCAAGAACTAAAGGATGATTTTATGAAAGAAATAGAGTTAGGGATAAAGTTTAGGGAACTAAGAATTATTTCAAGGCTATTAATAATAGTTTGGAAACAGTTGAAACGGCTGTGAATGAACTGTAGGAAATTAGCAAATAGAACAGCTTGAGTGACGACCAGGTTATATTCGAAAACAGACATAACTCCTTTCTATCTAATTCTATAAAAGAGATAAATGCAAGAGTAAAAAGGAAGAAGAATATTATGATATTTGGGATCCCTAAATACTCGGAGCATGATAGTGTAAATAATCAAGATCCAACTGCCCAAGAGGAATAAAACGGAAGGTCATAAGCATGATAAGGTGATAATAACAAACATTCT
This sequence comes from Andricus kollari, assembly GCA_932074435.1. Classification (NCBI taxonomy): domain Eukaryota; kingdom Metazoa; phylum Arthropoda; class Insecta; order Hymenoptera; family Cynipidae; genus Andricus; species Andricus kollari. The sequence goes on along the minus strand of CAKNWW010156839.1, from coordinate 6,522 downwards.
ATCTACACTGTCATCGGAACTGCCATCCAATGGCAATTTCAAATTCTATAACAACAATGCATTTTCGTGCAGACCTTACGAAAATCCAACGAACGAGTTCAAGACAGAACACGGCCCGGAGTTTAACCGGGAACGCCACTATTCACGAGTGGAGCATAAACCAATTACGCCACCTAGGTCACAGCAGAAAGTTTCTCGCAGATTTTTTCTCGTTTCTCCAGAAAATTATTTGACCAGTAATCAGCAAAATCTAACATCAGAAATTAATTAATTACCCTGGTCGACAAAATAACAGCAATACTCTAAATTACATGCTTATTAATTTTATTATTTAAAACTGATTTTCTAATTAAGTTTTATGAGTTAATCACTAAAAATGCACAGGTTACAAAGATGCAGACCCGCGTCTTCCTGTGGATGTAGGAGAAACGAGAAATTGTCTGCTGTGGCCACGGTGGCGTAATTGGTTAACGCTCCACTCGTGAATATTAGATTTCGCGGTTCAAATCCGGCCGTGGCAGATTTTTTCTCGTTTGTCCAGAAAATTATTTGACCAGTAATCGGCAAAATGTAACATCAGAAATTAATTAATTAATTACCCTGGTCGACAAAATAACATCAATACACTATACTTCAATAGTGTTTATGCTCCAGGCACGATTTTCAATATCAGGAATGTATAGGTTACAAATTTAAAACTGATTTATTCGACATAAAACTTGCTTTAAAAACATTTCTGGATATAGTTACGTCGGCTACTGGTCTTATCCGAAGTTTTTAATTAAGAATATCTCGATAACGAACAATTTCTCAAAGCTGTTTGAGGCATGCATTGCAAGTTTTATGTCTTATATCATCAGCTCAATAATAGTAGAAATCCATAATCGATTTGTTGTTGGTAGATCCACACTAACAAACCTAGTAGTCTACATTCAGTTCATAGCTAAGGCCTTAAAAGATCGGAGTCAGATTAATGCAATATATTTAGATATAGCTAAATGCTTTGATAAATTCAACCACAGTATCCTAGTTCAAAAGCTCCAAAATACTGATTTGCTTAGTAATGTAGTGCTATTAATGCAATCTTTTTTACCAGATAGGAAACACTATGTCCAATATGGAAGATATAATTCCACTCCCTTTACACCATCCTCTGGGGTTCCGCATATTGACTGTGTGCACATATTGATTGTGAAAGAGATGGTATAACATTGCAGATGGAGCTCAGGGAGTTTATGGAATGGTATGGGGAACTGGGATTGTAAATAAACATTCAGAAATGAAAAATAATTACTTCCATAAGAAACCTAGATCCGATTTTTTTTTTTTAGCTATGATCTGGATGGCCAACTGATCTGGATATTGAATAGCATCATGGTCTTAAGATTAAATTGTGATCAACATTTAAGATGTAAAGAGAGTGGGACGATGGTCGTGGGGTTTAAGGCGTAGGCTTTGGACCAACTCCATCGGCTTGCGGGTTTGATTCTCGCCTTGCACTCTGGAAGAGCCTCGGCGGCCCATGCGGTGAACACTAGCCTAGCAAGTTAGTTGTTTATCTCCGGAGAGTCGTGGACACATTAGAAGCTTCCATTCCATTCCAGATGTAAAGAGCACGTAGAAATTATTGCAAAAGCTGCGAACTGAGTTCAGAGATTTATTTTTTGATCCAGTAAAAGCTTAAGAAACATTAGCACTCTTATCACACTATTTAATTCTGTCGTTCGATCTAAATTAAAATATGTATCTCTAATCTGGAGTCCTGATTTGAAATGTGAAATTTAACTCCTTGAGAAAGTTCAAAAAAGATTTAAAAAAATGTTAGTTTTTATGGAAGATGGAGCCTCCCCTCTCAGAGGTAGCGACTATAAAAAGTGTGTGCCATTCAAAATGTTCACTATTCAAGAAAGAAAGGTTTTGTTGTGGATATGAGTGCTCTTAGACACCTTGGCGCTGGAGAAATCTACCTATACCAAGGCGCTTATACATCCCACGCTGTAAAGGCGGGTGCAGACTTCCAAATTTCCAGTGTCTTTAAAACTGAGTTATTCTAGGTGCAGTCGTTCAGGATAGAACCTTCTTTCATATGCTTGAAAAATTTGATTTTGCTGTATTCTTGCACTACTCTTATTATATCGACGCATTCTAGCAATGCCCATGAAAGTTTATAATCTCATCTAATATTACTGGTGTAAATGCTTTAAGTCGAGAATAGGTGGTTTTAATCACATGGTGTATCAGCTTTTTGGTTCGGTTTCCCTTCTTATATTGAGTGTGACATCCATATCTAACCGGATTTTCCATTTTCCAACGTACAATCGTCGCAAATGGAAGAGATTACATCTGCTGAAACTAGTCAGGAATCACGAACTGATTGGCAGCATGTGCTTTCCTAAAATCGCTGGGCTTAATTCAGTACAATAATCTTCTAGCGAATGAAATGTTCACTAGGGTCCACATAAGTTTTCTGAAAAATTTTACTTTCATTGGTCCAGCTGCTGAAAAACTATTATGCTTTAATTCTTTCGCTCGGCGTCGTGAATGTAGGACTCAGCGACGTCTATGAGAAAGGCGAGCCGCAGTGCTTATTCCTAAAGGTCTGCACGTAAAAACTTATATTTTTTATCATAAGTTATTTAAATGGATTAATTGTTAATTAAAATAATGAGGAAAATGAAAGTTTCATGCATGTAAATACCAAAGAAATATTCCAAATAAGTATATTAATTTATTATAATGATATATTGCGTCGAATAACCGAACGAGTCACATATCACAGTAAGAATTCATTCTTCTACTTCATCATAATAAAATTTTAATCTTCATCGAAAGTAATAATCCTTCCTCGTCTTTACTTCTTTTTCTGCCTCGAGGTTTTGTAAAAACTTGTTCCATTTTATTGAACAATAAATAATCAGATTTAATAATTCAAAAATTTCCTGTTTTAAAAATGATTCTCTTATTTTTTAGATGTAATGCTTTCGATGTTCGAAACTATTTTGAGGTATATTTCATAAGCACTCTTTCTAATGCACATTATTTGTCTCACTATTATTATGCTTAACGCGATGTTTGCAAAATTTTCGGAGAAATCCTTGACCCTTATTTTTTGGCAAAGAAAGAAGAAACGGAAGAGGGAAAGAAAATAATACGTTTTGACTGAAAGAGATGTCACAATAATTTATATTTTTTATGTAAGTTATTACATGTACAAATATATATTTTTTAATATAAAATATTATTAGTTTCATAATAAATATTTGTAGAAAAATTCTGCAAAATATATGTTTTTACGTGCAGACCTTCAGGAATCAGCACTGCGGCTCGCCTTTCTCATAGAGTCGTACATTCACGACGCCGAGCGAAAGAATTAAAGCATCATAGTTTTTCAGCAGCTGGACCAATGAAAGTAAAATTTTTCAGAAAACGTATGTGGACCCTAGTGAACATTTCATTCGCTAGAAGTTTATTGTACCTGAAACTTATGTCGATAGACCTTGTGATTGAAAATATTCAAACGTTGTTTATGAAACAGTTCAGAAACAAATTATTAACTTTTTTTAATACAAAGAAATGTTATTTTGATTTTATCAACACTTTAATAATAGTCTAATGAGTAACTCCTGAAATTTTAAAGTAAAAAATCGAAAACTACAGAAGTGACAACTTTTTACAAGAGGAAAAAAAGATGCGCAATTAAATTTCCTATAAGCATATATGTTTAAAAAATTTTTAATTAAAAAAAAGTCGCTCAGGGGACAAGCGAATGATGCAGAAATGCGGCGGTGCAATTGTCGAGAACGAGTAGTGCCTAATTTATTGGAACTACAAGTTTACAACAATAGTCTCCATTGCTCACTCGAGGCCTGACATCCTTCTCCAGGACTGCGAGAAATGAACTATATTCGTGATCGTATTATCGGCTCCAGCCGACTTCAACATCACTGCCAAGGAGAAGGAAAATGAGAAGAGGTATCATGACCTTAAAAGGGAGCTGCAGCGACTGTACCCATCACATTTGGTCAAAATGTCCTCGTTCGTAACCTCGAAGGCATACCCGCATTTTCAGAACATGCCGAGTTACTTGCGAGGTGGATGCAGAGAGTTGCCCTTCTTGGATCGCTCCGCGTCCTTAACCAGTTAACTGGTAATGACGCATATATGCGCAGAAAAAATCCGTAACAAAACTGGTAATGACGCATATATGCGCACTTGGAAAAAGTGCCACAAAACTCAATGGACTTAGATAAAAATTGGTATGCCCTAGTTTTTTTGGTCGCTGATGACGAATCCGGAGGCAAAGTTGAGAAATTCAAAATGCCGGATCCAATATGGCAGACTAAAATGCAAAAGTACCGTGATTTGAATGAAAGTCAGTTCTAAGTCGTTTTCTTGGTCGCTGATAATGAATCCGGGGTCAAAATTGAAAAATTCAAAATAGCTGAGAATATAGTAGAATCGTCCTCAGCGACTTTAAAAACTTTTTAGTACTGCCTTTCATTCAAGTCACGTGATTTTTTCATTTTAGTCCGCCATATTGGATCTGCCATATTGTGTCCGCAATTTTGAATTTCTCAATTTTGACCCCGGATTCGTCATCAGTAACCTAAAAGAACCTTCGGAAATGAACTTTCATGATGAATACGGAATTATTTGCTTCTAACAGTTTTGGCACCTAATGTCGATTTCGAGCCTACCAGTTAACTGGTTAAGAAACACGACTGCGGTGCCAACCATGAAAATGAAAAAGTGAGCTGATTAATCACAGGGCACGACGAAATTACGACAAAAACCGACGAAACCCTTGTGTGTCTTGTGGATACGTAGTGACCCAAGGATGACATATCCATCTCGTAAGTGCCTTGGCATGTTTTTCAAATGCGACTATGGCTTCGAGGTTACGAACCAGCTTCAGCTTTGCACCTCCGTGTGCACTGATCACAAGTAATATCATTTTGACCGAATATCCCGGGAATTATTGTCGAAATTCCCTTCTAAGTTATCGATAACTCACCTCCTTTTCCTTCTCCTTGAGTGTGATGTTGTAGTCAGCCGGAGAAGGGAATTCGATCACGAATATAGTTCGTTTCCCGAAGTCCTGGGGAACGTTGTCAGGCCTCTGGACCTGGATGTTAATGTTCCTCCTTGTACTGAAACCGCTGTCATGTCTCAGGAGGTGCCTGCTTTCCGAAGTTGGTTTTAATGTCGCTTCTTCCTCTTAGTCTGCGGCTTGTTCATGCAGCGGTTGGGGAAGCTCTTTGCGTTCATATCCATTTTTCGAGACGTAGGCAGCTTGATTTCGCAAAGACTGTTAAGTCGATTCATCCGCTCAATGTGAGCGTTTCGCTGGTTTATCGTCGTGGTTCCATATCAATTATTTTCACCCTCCGAACTCTAGGATGATCGGCACTGTTTGTGTCATTGTTGTTACCACGAGCAGCTAGGGAACAATGTCAGAAAAGTCCAACAAATAAATAACATGAATGGTTATTATCTTTTTATTTAATAAAAATCGTTCATCTGAAATTGGATTGATTACTTGCAAACGACTCACGTAATTCATTGAATACATTTTCGCGCCAGAACGCGCGAGCGCAAATTTAATTAAAAATTCTACTTACAACAGTGCATATGAGATCTGTCCAAAAAGTTTGTGCAGTGATTTCGTTATTAGGAATTACGCAGACTGATGAAGCCCTCTCGTAGCTCTTTTTTACCGGCAAGGCTCCTTTGACGTTTAGTCAAAATGCAGAATCTCTGCGGCATTGCCAGCGTTTTCTAGACTGTTTTCTGTAAAAGAGATTTTTTTGTGTTGTCAAAATGGAAATTGCCTAACAAGTCGAACAACGTGTTATTATCAAATTTATAGTGGAACTCGATAACTTGTAATTTGTAATTTATTGAAAAAGTCCCTAAGGCTAAGTAGCCCTGTAAGGAACAAAAATATACATAGTAACATTCTTCAAACTAAGGTCGTGGCACAGTAACCGGGTATGTGTATTTAACAGTAAATTAATACTACCTACCAACGAGGAAAAATATATATATAATATATAACATAGACTGTTAAAAAACAAAAAAGTTATAGGTTGAAGTACACTACCGTTGGAAATTGTGCGCACGACTCTTGTGAGCGCTATTAAAAATCACTGCAGACTTCGAACCACGATATTAAGGTGAAAAAAACGGATAGGTCATTTTATAAAAAACAGTTGGAAAGCTTATGAAAGTTTTTACGTCTAGTGGTACCCAACAAATATTTGTTGACCTTCGGAAATAATACAGCACGTAAGAAGTTTAAAAAAAAATTCAAGATTTTCTCAAATTTTCTACCTCAACTTCAACTTTTAGCACGACCTAGGGACATTTTTTGAAAACCCTCAAAATTATACGACATCGAGCCTAAAATCTTATCTTTAATTTAAGCCAAGAAAATTTAAAACATCTTCATGGGTACCCGAGATATGATTAAAAATGTTCAATCGTATCTGAGCTCAATTACTATACGATCAGATACGATTG
>CAKNWW010156787.1:0-10600 GCA_932074435.1 Andricus kollari | reverse complement strand
CAGATATTTTGGATGAAAATTCAAAAAGTGAGCACATTTTGAAAAATTTGGAGACCACTTTTTTTCAAGATTTGAAAATTCTATGCACGGTTGTTCGTAGTACGTAAAAAGACAAACCATTTATCCTAATGACATTTTTCGATAAAATCAAAATTATCAGAGTTATAGCATTTTCAAAACCCAAAAAAACAAACGAAAATTAACATTTTAAGCCGAAAAACGCACGATATGGAAAAAACTCAGTAGGAGTAAAACGTTTCTTTTTGAGAGCCGTATAAGATTATCATAAGGACTTTTGGAATTTTTTCGAAAAATCAAAAATTCAAATTTTGATCGCACTAAAAATAATAAAAAATCAAAAACTCAATTTTTCTGTCAAACTATGCAAGATAAAAAAAAAATGAAGGGATAAAAATCGTGCACCTAAAAAAGATCTACAAATTTTCTATGAATTACTTTTTGATAGGATTCGTAGTTTTTGTCTTATTCGTGAAAACAACATTAAAAATAAAAAAATTAAATTTTTGGACAAACGACACAAGCTATGAGAAAAAAATGAATAGATTGAAGGTGCTCATCCAAAAAACAGCTCAAAATTTTTTATTAACAATTTTTCGATAGGACGCTTAGTTTTTGCTTTAATCGCAAAAAAAACATTAAAAATAAAAAAAAATATTACCAACCAAAATAAAAAATTTTAGAGCATTTTCAAAATTAAAAAAAAAATTTTTTCAAGTTTTAGAAATTTTTGTACAAGTTTCGTTTAGCTGGGAGGAACTCTGGAAAATTAACCTTATGAAATTTTTTATTTCCAGAAAATTTCAAAGTTATATGCATTTCAACATTTTGAAAATTTTCAAAAAATAGAAAAAAATATATATATTTTTCTGTTAGATTGCAAAATTTCAAAATTTTTACTAGATACGAAATATATTAAGAAACTATCCTCATAAAATTTTTTTATTCGATCAAAATTCAAAAAGTAAGAGCATTTTCAAATTTGGAAACAAAATGTTCCGTTTCATTTTTTTTACATGGTCTTATTTTTTAAGATCAATCGTCTGTATAACCTAACGGTTGAGCGCCGGAGGTGCTTTGAGAACCCTCTTCAAAGTCAAATTAAAAAAAAACATGTCTAATTTCACTTTATGATTGTAGTTTATGAGGGATTTGAATCACAGTTTTTGATTTGCACGCTCAAACTCGGCGCACTTTCAGGGCAGCTGAGAATAAAAATTAGTGCAAAGTACGGAGACATTATTAAAGACATCATGGAAAATAAAAATTGTAGATTATTTTGCAATATCTGAATAAACTGTACCAGATCGAGGTACATAAGTAAATATAATATTCATTAGATATAATAATGTTGAACATAATCGTATCATATCACGTATCACGAGATACGTGATAAGAATGTATTCGTTAAAGCCGAAGGAGCTTTAACAAAAGAGAATTCACAATCATCAAATTACAGTTGTTGACCCTTTGAGCTTTAATTCTAAAAGCTATGTGCACAAATGTGTGGAAAATACAAAGATCGAGCAGTATATTTCTCATCACTGTTAAAAATTTCAGATATTTACGGGCACTCAGATTTTTTGGACGAAAGTGATTCTGATTCAAAAGATGAAGGGTTTCGTTTCGATGAAGAGAATGAAAGTACGATTTCTTTATAATAATTTATATTCCTTATTTAATTCATCTTGGATTGAAAAAATAGACCAGGATTTTTTCAATATCGTAAAAAACTTGAATTTTGATTTTATCTTGCTTCTTACTTATTTATTTCAGCTTCATTACAAAATGGGGAAAGATCTACTCGAAAAAGAAAACGAAAACCTAATTTGGACAAGAAATTTTTGGCGAAAGAAAGGGCGGAACGTGGTGAAGATCGTGTAACAAAAAGTGGAAAGACGATACCCGTGAAAAATTTTCAAGGTCAAACTCTTTGCCCATGTGAACCTTATTGCTCGACGAAAATCGATATGACTCGTCAGGAGGAAATCTTTCGAATAGTTTCTTACTGATGCCAAGGAGATCGCACATAAAGTATGCGGGACTTTCTTCTTGGGCTGTTACCAAATAACCCCTCAGACAGTGTACCGATCTGAAAAATCAGCGATGAAGAAATCCCAGCGCTGCCGAAAAACGCGGAAAAAGTGGAACAGTAAACAGAATCTTCGATGAAGGAAGAAATCACGTATCTTTTTTTATAACAAATGGATGATTTCAAAAATAATTTATGGTAACTTACCATAAATTGCCCAAAATTCAATTTAAAAATATCTATAAAGGATCCCGCACCAAATATATGGTAAAAAACGTCCCGGTGGAATTTTCCAGGGTTGTGATATTTTTTATTTTATGCTCTCCTGATCAAAAAATCCGTATGGCAAAAACTCAAATTATGGACAGTTTTTGCCCTACGACGATTTAAAAGTCAGATTTGGGTGCATATTTTTACCTGTGGAGTGGAATATATCACAGACTTTTTTCCACCCTTTGCATTGCTCTCGTGCAAGTTTATGTAGAAAAAGAATTGCACGGACGAACAATGCTATGTAATCGCGTTGGAAGTGATAAGCGCTAAGCGTACGGGCGATGCGCTTAGCGCTTGGGGAACGCACAAAGCGTTCATATAATTGCATGTTATTGAGCTTCAAACGCAAAATTCGATTTCTATTATCAACAGGCGTTTGTTTGTCTGAATCGGTGACACAAATGGCTAATTCACAAACGCATGACAAGCGCTACTTGCCATTAAAAGATTGCATCCCAAGTTTGTCGCAAAGCGCTTAAGTTGAATGGCCAGACAAAAGAATCGATACCTAGCGTTGCAATTTGGCACTGATCAACCAGTTTATGCCAATCACTCTAAACTACCTCTCACATAAATCTCCTTGCGTACCAATGCTTCCATCCTACCTTCAACGCTAAGCGTTGAAGAAAAGCACTCAGACAACATAATAAACTCCCGGCGTTGCTGCTCGGCTTTCATTCGCCAATTTAAGTCAAGCAGTCTCAAACACTTTATAAGGAATGCTTATCTTGTTCCAACGCTCCGATTTTATCTTCAACGCTGAACGTAAAAGCAGTGCTGTTTTCGAAATCATAAATAAATACCACCTAGGTGGTTGCTAGAGAGCTTGATGAGTTGATTTTGTTGTCTGGATGCTTTCTTAAACGCTTACCGTTGGAGTTAAAGTCGGAGCGTTGAAACGATATAAATATTCCTCATAAGGTGTTTTAGACTACTTGCCTTAAAATGGCTAATCCGAGCCAAACAGCAACGCTGGGAGTTGAGTTTGTTGTCTGGATGCTTTCTTAAACGCTTAGCGTTGGAGTTTAAGTCGGAGAGTTGGAACGAGATAAGCATTCCTCATAAAGTGTTTTAGACTGCTTGATTTAAACTGGCGAATCAAAGCCGAGCAGCAACGCTGGGAGTTTATTATGTTGTCTGAGTGCTTTTCTTAAAGGCTTAGCGTTGAAGGTAGGATGGAAGTGTTGGTACGAAAGGAGACTTATATAAAAGGTAGTTTAGAGTGCTCGACATAAACTGGTTGATCAGTGCCAAATTGCAACGCTGCGTATCGATTCTTTTGTCTGGCCATTCAACTTAAGCTCTTTGCGACAAACTTGGGATGTAATCTTTTAATGGAAAGTAGCGCTTGTCATGCGTTTGTGAATTAGCTATTTGTGTCTCCGATTCAGACAACCAAACGCCTGTTGATAATAGAAATCGAATTTCGCGTTTGAAGCTCGTTAACATGCAATTATACGAACGCTTTGTGTATTGCCCAAGCGCTTAGCGCATCGCCCGAACACTTAGCGCTTATCACTTCCAACGCTTCCACAGGTAAAAATATGTACCCAAATCTGACTTTTAAATCGACGTAGCGTAAAAACTGTCCATAATTTGAGTTTTTGCCATGAGGATTTTTTTATCAGGAGAGCATATGTGACCGTCTGCGAAGAAAGGGACCTAATGCGGAAAAAATCGATTTTCATTTTCTCACATCAATCCATAGTTTCTGAGTTACTCTTTCATTTACAATAATTAGAATTTTTTTAAGCTCATTTCTTTTTTTTTTATTAAGCTACAAACATAGGCATGATAAGCTTACGCGGAGATCGAACGAGAGGCCTACGAAAGCCAGCCCCACCACTTACCGCATAGCTGTACGCGACGTGTCCGTGAGCTACACTGGCTCGTGCCTAAAAGTGCATTGATGAGTGGAGGGGGTGATTTTCGTAGACGCATCCCCACTACTGAAATATTGGCTTGCGGACTCTACTACAATCGCCCGTCCTATAAAATTCAGCTTTGATGCATTAGGTCCCTTTCTTCGCGGACGGTCACATATACTAAAAAATATTACAAACTTATAAAATTCCACCGGGACCTTTTTTACCATGTATTTGGTGCGGGGTCCTTTGCGAAAATTTATGAAAATTTTACAGGTAAATGCGGCAACTCACCATAAATTACACAAAATTCATTCTTAAAAATGTCCATACATTTCCGGTAATTTATGAAAATTTTCGGTCATTTATGGTAATTTTACCGGTAAATATGGTAACTTACCATAAATTACACAAAATTAATTTGTTTTAATTTCCATAAATTTCAGGAAATTTATAAAAATTTTCGGTCATTCATGGTAATTATACACGTAAATATGGTAGCTTACCATAAATTACTCGAAATTCATTGTTTTTAAATTTCCATACATTTCTGGACAATTTCAGTCATTTATGGTACTATTACCGGTAAAGATGTTAACTTGCCATAAATTACCCAAAATTTATTTAAAAAAATGTCGATACATTTCCGGAAATTTATGAAAATTTTCGGTCAGTTATTGTAATTTTACAGGTAAATATGGTAACTTAACATAAGTTACCCGAAGTTAATGTTTAATAATTTCCGGAAATTAATGAAAATATTTAGTCTTTTATGGTAATATTACAGGTAAAGATGGTAACTTACCATAAATTACCCAAAATTCATTAAAAAAAATGTCCATACATTTCCGGAAATTTATGAAAATGTTCGGTCATTCATCGTAATTTTACAGGTATATATGGTAACTTACCATTAATCACCCGAAATTCATTTTTTTATATGTCATACCACGCACCAAATATATGGGAAAAAAGGTCCCGGTAGAATTTTCTAAGTTTGTGATATTTTTTAGTTTATGCTCTGCTGATCAAAAAATCCTTATGGCGAAAACTCAAATTATGGACAGTTTTTGCGCTACGACGATTTAAAAGTCAGATTTGGGTACATATTTTTACCTGTGCAGACAAAAAATGTCACGGACGAACAATGCGATGTAATCGCGTTCGAAGTGATAAGCGCTAAGCGTTCGGGTGATGCGCTATTCGTTAAGGCAACGCGCAAAGCTTTCATATAATTGCATGTTATCGAGCTTCAGACGCGAAATTCAACTTTTATTATCAAGAGGCGTTTGATTGTCTGAATCGGTGATAAAAATAGCTAATCCACAAACGCAGACAAAATAATCGATACCCAGCGTGGCGATTGGGCACAGATCAAACGCAGTTTATGTCAATCACTCTAAAGTACCTTTTACAGAATTCTCCTTTCGTGATAACGTTTCCATCCTACCTTCAACGCTAAGCGTTTAAGAAAATCACTCAGACAACATAATAAGCTCCCAGCGTTGCTGTTTGGCTTTGATTTGCGAGTTTAAGTCAAGCAATCTAAAACACTTTATAAGGAATGCTTATCTCGTTCCAACGCTCCGACTTTAACTCCAGCGCTAAGCGTTGAAGGTAGGATGAAAGCGTTGGCACGAAAGGAGAATTCTGTAAATGGTACTTTAGAGTACTTGACATAAACTGGTTCATCAGTGCCCAATTGCAACGCTGGGTATCGATTATTTTGTCGGGCCATTCAACTTAAGCGCTTTGCGATGAACTTCGGATGCAATCTTTCAATCGCAAATAGCGTTTGTCATGCGTTTGTGAATTAGCTATTTTTATCACCGATTCAGACAATCAAACGCCTCTTGATAATTAAAATTGAATTTCGCGTTTGAAGCTCGATAACATGCAATTATAGGAAAACTTTGCGCGTTGCCTAAACGCTTACCGCATCGCCCGAACGCTTAGCGCTTATCACTTCCAACGCGATTACATCGCATTGTTCGTCCGTGCAATTATTTTTCTGCTTAAACTTACACGAAAGCAATGAAGTAAATCAAATTTTTCTATTAATATTCCTTATGAAGTTATAAGAAAATTATAACAGAAATGAATGATTGAAATTTTTCTAAAATGTCGTTATGAAACTCTTGACAGAAATTTCTTGTATGAAAAACTGCTGTCAGCAAGAACTTTGTCAATAGTACATTTTGTACATACCTGATAGTACAAACCTTTTCTCGTTGAAAAAATGTTTTTTACATCATTTGAATCTAGGTGAAATTCTGTATTTTTTCACGTTGAAAAGAAAAGAATTTTCTCTACAAGAAGGGTGGAATGATGATGATAAAAGTCAAACAATAGTATTATTACTATTAAAAGTAGTAATATGAAATCATCAAGTTTTAATGATTTTTCTTTATCGGTAATCTGGACTAAAAATTTTCTTTGTTTTGAGCTATAAGTTTTTTTTAACGGTTGAATTTGTGAAATTGCAACGATTTCTGATTACAGCTATCAAAAATAATGGTTAGAAATCATAGAGAAACATCGGCATTTCTTATTATTAAAGCTCGATTTTCTGAGAATTGTTTTGAAAATTATTAACAACAAATTAGAAAGAACTCAAAGTAATAATACAAAAATTGTGACGATCGAAAGTTCTGCCGTGACAGATTAGCCCGTGAATTTATTTTTAAAATTGTAAAAATCAATTTCGTGCGTTGAAAGTCTATTTGACGTTTATGCCCGTGAGTTCTGTTCTGTACATTATTTTTATCGCGTCAAATATTTTTTTGACGTTTATACCCGTGATATTCTGTTTTGAAAATTTTGCGCGTTACAAACCTTTGTGACATTTTTGCCCGTGAGTTTTGTTTGAGACATTTTTACGCGTGGAATATTTTTTTACATTTTTGCTCCTTACAAATCTATGGGACGTTTTAGCCCCCGGCGTGTCATGTAATTGTAGCAATTTACGTTAGCGTGGGATGAAACTGCTAAAACTAATTAAATGTGAGTTAGCATCCGAAAAAGTGCAGATAACAAAATTTTTGAAATCGGTCAACATCTTCTGTTTTCTTTTTTGATTTGAATATTTAAAGTAGCTTTTCTGTTGTTTCAAAAATAGTAAAAGATTTTTATAAGTAAGGCAAATGTCTCAGGAATCGTGACGGTCCTATAATAATCGTGAAACTAGTTTATAATTTGAATATATTGTTAAAAATTTGTTGAAAGTAACATTTAATGAAAAACCACGTTTATCTTTAGCATTTTATAGTAGCAACTAGAAGTTATATTCACTTGAATTAAATGAAAAGTAAGAAAATCGGCATCACGATTACTGGGACTAAGGTCACGATTACTAGGACGTTTAACTTACTGTTTTTCTTACTGAAAGTAATACAAATAAAAATAAATCTTTTGCCCAATTCAAATTTTTTTTTAAATATGCAAAAAATGTAATTTTTTTCATTGAGTCATATGCATGCATTTTGGAAAAAGATAAATATATCAAACCTGAGGTCTTATGAATTCTATCAAATCAAAAAAGTAAACAGAAGATATTAAACTTTTTCAACATTTTTTAAAACTTTTTGCGGACATCAAACCACAAATTTTGTTTCCCTCAGCTCAAACGATTTCATTATTTGCACCATTTTCACTCCGCCTTATTTTATATGCCTCCATAAAATTATTAAAAATTGATTTATTATTTCCAAAACTGCTGTTCTTTTTGTTGATAATTGATACCATTATTTACTTCTCCTGCAATAAGCTACTTAACTTTTCTCTTACGTTATTCAGATATTACTTTATTTCCTTAGCACACTTTCATTCTTTAATACTTATTATTTACCATTTGGACAATAATTCTAGAAAAAAATTTGTTCCGAATTTCTTTAAACAGTCACTTTCGACAAATTTTCGTCAAATGCGTAATCGAATCGTTTCTCTCGGAAACAACCTTTCTTGGTCAATCATACGTTGTAAATGCTTATTAACCATAGTTTCAATATTACTTACATCGAGCTGCAAGCTACCTGATTTTGACTTAAAGTCCTGGTTTGGTTTACTTCTTGAGTCAGAAACTCGGATATATTCTTATTTAATTCGTTTCTGAACCCAGGTTGGCCCGTCCAAGGCTCATTCATTATCGTGGATCACGCAGGTGTATGGTCATCTCCGCTCATGCTTCCTTGATCCACTTGGCCATTTTCAACCTCTTGGTCGTCCTCAACTTCTCCCTCCTACATAGACTCAATCTTTTTCAGAATTGAGTTAGTCTCGCCAATGGTCAGTAGACTCTGTGTGTCCACCACAACAGGTTTGCCAGATATCTTTGGAGTTGTTTGTGTTGCTTTGTCAGCGGCGAATCTCACAGTCAGTGAAGGAGTGGCTTGCGCCGACACCAAGTTGACCCTGGGAGGTGTTACTTGTGTGGCGGCTGCAGTGACTTCAGTTCTACGCTGCTTCTCTTTGCGTGATTCGTTCAGCGTCACTGCGAACGACTTCAGGGCATCTTCACAGCTGCTGTGAAAAGCAGCCCTGAATTTCCTTAACGTTGCCTGAACAGTTTCCTCGAATGGCGATATCTCTCTATCTTTCTTTCCAACTTCTGCTGCCTTCTCCTCGCTCCTCGAGGCCGAAGAGACAAGGACCACACACCGGCTAGCCAGGGTGGTGGTTGCAGCCTGCTCGACGATGTTAACTTCAGATGCCACCCTCTCAGTCTCCTTTAAGTTGCTGGGAGTGATAGAAGGTGTCTGGATTAGTGTGGTAGCAGCTGACACGAAGCTCTCACCGCCACCAGTTGATTTCTCACCAGCAACTCCTGCCGAATCAACTGATTTGACCTTAGTGAGGCTTCCCTTCCGAGGGCATGCAGTTAAATAACGGCGGTTTCAATGGTGAATTTAAAGAGAGATTTTACATTTAAAAAACATTTTTTATATTCAATAAATAATTTTCAAACAAAAACAAATTTTAGATTCGCCTGAAACCTGGCGTAAAAGGGTACAACTAGAGAATACCTGGACCCCCGAATGTCAATCCGAACGAGGGAATCATATGGGGCCATTTTAAATCAAAAGGCGGTTGAAGGTTATATCACACATTTTCTTTTTTTCTCGGAATTTCACAAAAAATTTGGAACACCTGCAATCTATAAATCACACAATGACAAGATATAAGACTTCAGTTTTTACTTTCTCACGGCTATTGAAACCGAAAAACCATTCTGGTAAATTTTTCGGAAATGGAAATAGTAGAATGTCACCATGAAAAGGTTCTCAAAAATGATTCCGCCCAAAGATGAAATAACAGGATACGAATTTTCTTCGTTGGAAATTGAAAATGATCACTGAAAACGAGTGTATGATCTTTTGTGAAACAAGTGAAAATACATCGATTTTAAGATCTTAGTAGGCTCACTCGGTGATCATGACGATAACAAGAATCATCATTCAGTGGACAAGAAGGTCAAGCTGAAGACGAGGTTGTTGTACAGGAGGAGGAGGAGAAGGAGGAGGACGAGGAGGATGAACATAGAAAATATGAGGAAGAAGAGTTTTGTCAGGACGAGATTGATAACGAGGATAAAAATAACGATTTGAGAAGATGGTTCCTTAGTGATATTATTCATGAAGATGTCTGGGATGACCTCTAAGTATGGTGGGGATTATTCGAATTTCCCAAATAAAAGATGCGTAAGTTTTTTTCTCAATAAATCTGATTAAAAAGTTGATAATTTTTAATACTTGGAAACGTGATATTTTTTTGTTAACTATTAAAAATGCGATAAATTTTTGTAACACTTAAAAATGTACAGATAACTTTAAACAAAAATATCATACAAAAATGTCGTTTAAAGTCTTTTGTGAAATCGTTGAAGAAATTTGAAATGTATCGGATTTTCTTAAATCTTGGGGATATTTCTTTGAAAGATTTGAAAATTTATTTGAAATATTAAAAATCTTTATGAAATCAGTGAAATATTTTGGAATCTTTGTGATGTTTTTGTATCTTGTAAAATCTCGGTGAAATCTTTATAATATTTAAAAAAAATCATTATTCAAATCCTTGAAATGTTTTAAAATCTTTGTAACCTCTGAGAAATATTTGAAACCTTTTAAATATTTGAAAATCTTTTAAATC
The DNA here is from genome assembly GCA_932074435.1 of Andricus kollari. Taxonomy (NCBI): domain Eukaryota; kingdom Metazoa; phylum Arthropoda; class Insecta; order Hymenoptera; family Cynipidae; genus Andricus; species Andricus kollari. The sequence goes on along the minus strand of CAKNWW010156787.1, from coordinate 268 downwards.
TTTCAAACCATCGAAAATTTTTAAAGATATTTGTGAAATCTTTAAAACCTTTATGAAAAACATTGAAATATTTTGAAATCTTTGTAAAAAGTTTTTTTAAATCTTGTTTCTTACGATATTCTTGTTTAACATTATCTATTTAAAAAAAACGAATGAATAATTTTGTTAAATTTAGTGTAAAAAGTAAGCATTTTCTGTTTTTTTTTTTTCAAAAAATGAAGTAAAATTTTTTAAATTTAGGTCAAGAAAATTATTCATAAACTTTTAG
>CAKNWW010156670.1:0-12507 GCA_932074435.1 Andricus kollari | reverse complement strand
AAAACCAAATAATAATATCCTTGTGAAAAAATATCTGCGAATGGATTTTTATAGCCATGCACAGAAAATTTTGACAGATTTTTAAAGATTGCAAATCAAGATACTAAAACTGGGATTCTTCCTAACTCAAAATTATTGTTTAAAAACCCCTGATTATTGAACTACTTCTTACTAGAACTTTTTTTTATGATGGCGCCAGGTGCATTTCGACTCACCATTCTAGAGTTAGTGCGTGTCACTTGAAGTCGTGTTTACTCGTGTGGGAAAATGGCTACTGGAAATAATAATTATCCAGTAGTTGAAAGCATGCCAGTCTATGTTACGAACCATCCTGGTACATAATTAAATTTTGTATTTGTTCTTTCAAAATTAAAATTGACTCGCCAGGAAGATATACGCAACGTAAGCAATATCATACGTGAGCCGGCGTGAACATTATTTCACCGATGCCAATGATTTATGATAGGAGAGACAGACGCGTGAGCTGCGTGAAGAGAAGACGACGATGTGATGGCCCTACGAAGCGCACGTACGCATATACCGTGTACCGTATGTATCTATTCGCAACCACACCCGACGACTCGCTCAACGTACGAGTGCATTTCCTTGCCTTCCAACAGTCATCTAATGTAAACAAACGATCTTTCCTAACAGATAATAAGCGAAAAATACGTAACGCTTTTACACGGGAGAGTGGGATGGGGGGGGGGGGGTCTCTCTTCGAGCTTTGCGCCAATGTTAAACTTGAACCGTTCGCGGGTTGTTCTCTTGCCTTGCACGTCTTTCATATCTCCTCACTCATGGATTAATTATTCTAGGGTGAGTGCCCTTCTTTCAAGGAACCTGTACAGTGCTTTTCTGTTTGTTAAAAATATATACTGCTCGAGCAAGGTTCAAATTAAAATGTGGTGTTTGAAGAACATAACTATCTACCTTTTCTCCTCCTGCATCAGTGAACTTTCATAGCTCTCTCTTTTTTGTGCAATACTATAACATTCTGGTCCTTCGAGAACGGATTTAGGCTTCCTTCGTGCACCGGAACAATGGATCTTGTGATGCAGGTGAGACTGAGAAAAGTGCCAATGTTGGTGGAAAATTATGCGCGCTATTCATGTGGTACCTGTGGAACGGGCCATTCGGCGCGTGACGTACAGAGTACATACTTTCATCCGTATATGTCATTTCGGCAGCAATCAACGATACCGGATGCACGAATACTATCGTACATATACGTGTAATGAGTGTTTATGCTACGAGTGTCGGGAAAAAATTATCTCGGCAGGATTCGTTCTCACTAGACTACGTGAATTCATATTGGTGCGCGACAATCCTTTTGCCGCGAGCTGTCAAATCTATACACGTGATATTAAGTACGCGGAACTATTTGATCCAAATTTTTTGATTTTTTATAATAAACTTCGTACACTCACTCGCTTCTTTTAACGTGATTCAGACTTTGGTCATGATCTTTTTTAAACTTTATTTATTGAATCTGTTCTATGTGTTATCTTTTTAACTGGCCTGTCGAATACTCAAAATCATAATTGATATCAACACGATGATCGATGCTTTTCGCGATGTTTTGTTACATTTATTTGTAATTTTAATTCTGATTCAAAGTTTTTAATGATCACACTTTTTTGGGGAATTTTGCTTGTTTCAATTATTTTGTCAAAATGCTGACCTTATCTGAATGTGTCATAGTGCAATATGAGCGTTTCTCAGGCATTTGTAATGCAGTTTCGAATATGAAAAAGACGGACAAAGGCAATTAACGGAAAAGTTGGTTAATACGCGTATAGCCGCGCTGAACAAAAATTGGGGAAAGTTCGAGTCCACTCATGAACAGATTTCAACCGTCAAGGCGGACAATAAAGACCGTGTTTATTTCGCCGATGATATTTATACCCAGTTTGAGGACAAATACGTTGCAGCGAAGGCCTACATGCTGGACATTTTTGACACATTTATCACTACCCCTACAGCTGCTACTGGGGGAGAAACTCCATTTCATGTAAATGTTCAGCCAAGAAGGATGTATCCACAGATAGAGTTTTCAGGTGTCTATACCGAATGGCCAGCTTACAGAGATTTGTTCGAGCATGGGATATCTTGGTTGCTAGATATGATAACGAGCGAGATATAATTAATTCTTACCTAGCCAAGTTATTCAGTATTAAAAAATTCACGAAGGAAGATGCAGGAGAGCTGTGTTCATTGCTAATTGATACCTACGGGGTGATAGCGACCTTGAAGGCGACGAAGAACTAGGAAAGCTTGGGAAGACAAGACGGGCAGTGTGACAAGCTATCCGACGTTTGAGAGCCTCAAAACGTTCTTGAATAGTAAAGTGTGTGCTTTACAAGCAATTCATGCTATTCCAGTAGCAAAATCTACAACATTGTCTACTGGCTTCAAGGAAAAATCATCTGGATTAAAGAACCATAAGAGAGGTACGCATGCTCATAGTACCTCGATCAAGAAGGGTAATTGTCCTATTTGCACAAATAATCATTTTATTCTCTTTTGTCCAACTTACCGATCAAGCAAATCTGAACAACGTCGAGACTTGGTACGATCGCATCGCTTGTGCTACAATTGCTTAGGTAAGCTCATGCTACGTTCTTGCTCTTCTATAAAAAGATGTCAAAATTTTGCAGGTCAACATCATACAATGTTACATTCCTCTAATAAGAACCTTTCTGCTCCACCTTCCACTACTTTTAACAATGCTGTGATTGATCCCTCAAATATTACCTCTTTTGCCAATAATAATCCCAGATATTCTGTTCCCAATAATCCTGGTGCTTCCACCAGTACTCAAGGTCAACTCAATCTCCAATTTATGATTAGGGGGGACTGTACTCCTGGCTACGGCCCTTATCACTGTGGAGTCCTACGATGAGAGTCAACACCTCGCTCGTGTATTATTGGGTCAGGGAGCCCAAGCCCCTTTTATTTCAACATCCTTGGTTCAGAAACATAGATTGCGGAGACATCGGGCCATTATCACGGTCAAAGGAGTAGGAGCTCAGCGTGCTGCAACCACTAGGGGTCATACTATTGTGAGCATAAATTCCAGACTGGATCCATCAGTTCGTTTGGTTTTACGTGTTGTCGTATTGTCTAGATTTACTTTCTATATACCAAGTACTATTTTTGTGAATGATTGGCCACATCTTTAAGGTCTTGAGCTGACAGATCCAATTGTCGATCAAGGTGTTATGATCGAAACGATAAAAGGGGCTGAAATCTATTTGCAGGTCATCGAGGATGGAGTATGAAAGGGCACTATCCTGATGAGATAAAACAGCTAAGGAAGGGACTTCCAGTTGCTCGTGGAAGTGCACTGGTACGCCTGCTTCCATTCCTTCATTCTGATGGGTTGATTCGAAATTGAGGTCGTTTGAAAAACGCTGTGTTAGACTACGATGAGATATGTTCTGACGTACTACCGAAGGATTCAGTCCTTACCACAGAGATGATCAGAAATGGACATCAGGCTATGCTTCATGGAGGAACACAGCTAACCTTGCCATACATACTAGATTCTCACGGGACGTGCTGCCGTGAAGAATGTTTTAAGTGGATGCGTTACTTGCGCTCGATATCGTGCAAATACTTGCACACAAGTGATGAGTCATTTGCCTACTCATCGTGTTAGTGATGAGACATTTGCCTACTCATCGTGTTACTCGACCTGCGAGACCGTTTGCTGTCAGCGGGTTGGGCTATGGTGGACCGATCTGGATACGTACTACGAAAGGACGAGGCTATTAATTCTATAAGGGCTATATTGTGGTCTTCGTTTGCTTTGCTATTATGCCCGTCCATTTGGAAGCCGTTACTAGCTATGATTCTGAAGGATTCATAGCAGCATACAAGAGGCTTACTGCATGACGAGGAATAAGTTCCACGCTTTATAGCGACTGCGGACCGAACTTGGTCGGAGCTGATAATCAACTTCGTGCGCTGTTTGAACAGGCAACTGTCGAAGCCAACATTTTCACTCAATATCTTGCTGATCATCGCACCGAGTGGAAGTTCAATCCACCGGCTGTGCCACATTTCGGAGGGTTATGGGAAGCTGCAGTGCGCTCAGTCAAACATCATTTACGACGATTAGTGGGGGACACTACATTAACGTACGAGGAGATAGCCACTTTTCTTACACAAGTCGAAGCCTGCCATACCTCAAGATCCCTTCACGCACTTTCTGACAATCCGAATGACCTGGTAGCACTGACGCCATGTCACTTTCTCATCGGCTCTTCTCTTCATACTATTCCGGAGCCTTCAACCGCCAACGTTAATTGCAGCCAAACGGATCGATGGGGACTTACGAGACACATTTACGATGACTTTTGCAATCGTTGGTCTGCTGAGTATCTCCAAGAACTTCAGACTCGACGAAAATGGTAGAGACCAGTACCATTTGTAAGAGTTGAAAGTGTTGTACTAATCACACATGAGACTATGCCCCTATCGAAATGTGCTCTCGGTAGAGTGATTGAAACATATCCAAGATCAGAAGGTCATGTTCATTCTGTCAAAGTGAGGACTGCTACAACAACTTTGAAGAGACCGATTGTAAAGATCTGTCTGTTGCGTCAAACTCTAATCATCTCATTCGTGGAGGCTCCATGAAGACGGACGGAATGTTTCGGATAGAAGTTTTATTAATTTATCGCGTTCGCAGGTTGTTCTCTTGCCTTGCTCGTATTTTATCTCTCCCCACTTTCTCATGACGGTGATGAGGTATGTGTGTGCACGAGGCTATCAGACATGGCGACAATTTACTTGTACGTGTCGTGCCAATTTTGTGAATAAGTGTTTATTACTGAATGAAACTCATGGATTAATTATTCTAGGGTGAATGCCCTTCTTTCAAGGAACCTGTACAGTGCTTTCCTGTTTATTAAAAATATGTACTGCTCGAGCAATTTTCAAATTAAAATGTGGTGTTTGAAGAACATAATTATCTACCTTTTCTCCTCTTGCATCAGTGAAATTTCATAGCATTTATTAACATTTGATTAAATTCAAATTAGAACTTTAAAATAATAAATTAAAAGGATCAAACATATCTCTTAGTCACATTATGACAGTCAGCAGTTTTCAACATATTTTCCTTCCATAGTAATGATCGCAAAAATGCCCTACCTCACCTATACACTCGCGCCTACGAGGCGGTCGCACTAAAAATTCTTATGACAGTTCTTTACTACTTCTTGTATCGACGAGAAGTACTATGGGATTCGAGAAAATCACAGTTTATCTTGCCCGTCCACACTTAACACGTAACTTAACTGGGCAATGACGTCATTCAAAATTAAATTCAGTCGCTGGCCAGGAACGACATTTTCAAACGGTACCACCGGACCCGCAGCCCTCATTTTAAAACCGATATCGACGAATGTCGCCCTTCAAACGGCACCCTCCTAAACAGATTTACGGACGGAGGTAAAAAACTCACTTCTATTTATTTGACGGAAGACAGAAAAAAAATTGAAGTGACTCAAAAACGTACAGACTCTAGATTCGCTTTGGAACTGACATTTATGCTGATTTGGCGTCAATGCGTAAACGTCATTCAAAGGCCTACTTTAAAATCCTTCAGTACAGGAATACAGCACGAACATGCCTCAAACGGACTCTTTTCTAGGAAGTCAGGAATCACTACCGGGACAAGAGTGTTGACTTGAGTCTGCCTGTAAATAGGTTGATTTATAACCAACGCCTTATTCTATACTGGTTATTTCGCAGACCATGGTACGAGGTGGACCTCGCTCTGCTCAGAAATGAACCGTTCGTATAGAATCTCCCTATTCACACAACAAAATACAATACAATGATTTCACTAAAGAATAGAAGCTTGTATAAGCATTCGAAAATTAAATATGTGAAATTAATCACAAATCAAGAACGTGATTATTATTTTCCTATTCTCTCAGCTAGATTGTCAAGTTGATTTGAGTCTGCCTGTGAATAGGTTGATTTATAATCGACGCCTTATTCTATACTGGTTATTTCGCACTTTCATAGCTCTCTCTTTTTTGTGCATCACTATAACGGTACTTAAGTCAATTTATCTCCGTTGAAATTAGAAATAATGAATTTATTCTTTTATCCTATGTTACACTGTATATTATTTTAGGAAAGTGGGTAATCCAGGATAATGAAAGAAAGCCTTTTTCCGCACTGAAAAATGCCGTAAAAGAAAAAACGTGCAAAATTGCTCTTTTTGCCATATTTTGCGTTGAATAAATAAATACAAACAAAACTAAATTTCATATTTGCGCTGCGCATATCTCCTGTCTATTGTCTTTAATTTACAAAAAGAAAATGGTATTCGGATGAAAACTGAAGACTTTGTTTAGCATCAAATTTCATTTCTGGACCACTGTGCAGTGGCGATGGTGAGCTGCATGATATTCAGGCAGATCTCAGTATCTCACCAATCAACAAGAGGGTTAACAAGAACACCTGTGATGAACGGTTAACAGTATAACATCAACTGTGCATGCTGGGGATGCTTTCGCTTTGGCGAAAGTCGTTACCACAGGAAGGGAACGTGATCCACCACTGAAAATCCGGTTGGACATGGATGTCAGAAAAGTAAGATGTAAATTGGGTCGATTAACACAATATAAGAAAGGATATAGAATCAGAGAGCTGGTACAACATGTTATGAAAATCATTACACACAAAAGATTGAGGCAGTGTAACACCAGCGATTTTTTATGAGGTTCTAGAGTCTCAACGACATGATACAGTTCGGAATATTTGCAATTTTTGAAATCATTATAAAATAAATTCAGAATGGGAGAAAGATATAGATTCCACGTTACTGAATGAGCCCGTGCAAATTTTAGTGCCAAAAAGGTAAAATAAGAGCTAAAGATAATTCGTTACCTAAAACCGGTCTGAATTAGAGGAAAAATGAATAATAGCATGCGCAACGATCAATGATGCGAGGACTCATTCACGCAAATCAGTCTTGGCTTAACATTCTCAGGATTGAGGTGCTTCGGCGAGGATGCTTCTACGAACTCTGTTCTTCAGTTGCGAGACGCCGAATAACTATTACCAGCGAGAAAATTCGAGTCCTCTGGCTTAGCCGTTAAAAAAGTTAGTGAAGAAAAAATGGTAGCTCCATAAATGAATGATCATTTTTAAGGTAAAAATGTGGAACGTTAATGAGCCTGAAACCAATATGCCAAACACATTTTACATTTTTTGTACATAAATATACAACTGTACTGTCTTCAGTTCTAATCAAGATAATGAAGTAATTTAAATTAGAGTTAGTTAGTTGAACTATCTGCAATTATTTACAATTTGAACAGTATTTTATATTGGATAGTCCTCGCCTTCCCTCAACTGATGTGCTACCGTACTTATACCCCCCAGCTTCACTCTTGCCTTAGACGAGACCCTAATAGACCGGGATGTATCCCTTAAATTTATTCCTTGTGTTGAAAATTTTGCTCTAAAATAAATATTAATATATATACGTCTTTGCATGACATTATTGAACGTTTCTTAATGTGCATCATTAAAATTTTAGTCAGATGATTTTCAAAGTAATAAACTATTATTAAAGTACTCATAAACTATATGAACTATATAGTATGGCCAAAACCGTGCCAGTCATATCCATGAGTACGCGAGATACGCTTTTATGCATTATCTGCCGGTATCTCACTCGCAAGTACGCTTCCCTATGGCTGGTATGAACTTTTTACGCCTTACGGCATAAAGAGTGTAGATTGAATCCATTTCAAATGAGACAGGTTCTACACTTTTATTCGCAGAATATCTCATCGATGAAATACGTTGCTTTTGCAGAGGAAATTAGGTGACAGGTATTTTTGCGATTTGAGGAAAAAAGTTCTTCTATGAAGTTACGAGTATTTTAATTTTTACGTATATTTTTCAAAAAAAGCACAAAATTTTTCTTTAAACTGTAATACTTTTTGATCTATTTAAGATATTCCAATTTCCTTTTCGGATTCTGATGAATGTTACTGTCCTCTTTCGAAGTCCGCCGGCGAAATCCACACGTATATTTTTTGTCAATTTTCTGTTGAATTTGGCACCATCTTGTGACCAAAAGAACTTCTTTACAAAAAATTGAATCTTTCTTCTTCTTTTGTGATCATTATTTACGAGAAAAATATAAAGGCGGCACAGAAAAACAAATCAAATCACATTTAACCGACTTTCGAGTAACAAGAAACGTTCTACAAAACCTTATTTTTAATTTCATTAAATACTGAGAAAATCACCGATACCTTATTTGTTACTGAATGTAGGTGTAAAGATTTGGATTTAAAAAAGTCAACCAGCTCCGAGTAAGTTAACGCGATAGCTTTCTTTTTGAGGCTGGAACTAAAATTTTCACTACTTAGGACGGTAATCAAAAATTGTTTTCTCAACCTTATTTCAAAACTAAAAATTTAATTTTTAGATTATTATTAGGTGAATGAAGGACAAAACACGTTGATTAAAAGAAATGAACCACTTGTGAGAAAATGAAGGGGACGTTTTGGACCAAATTAGTGTTTTTGCTCATTTTTGTAAACAACTTAGGGTGCGAACCTGACTTTCTACAGACTTCTAATAGGGTTAAAATTAAAGGTGGAACCTTATGCTTTAGGATGATTATATTGAAAAAATGTATCCATCATTTATCTTGAGCGTTGTTGGGTGGCAGAAAAAAACTGTTCCAACTCAAGATAGGTGACACACTTATTTTCCATATAATCAAAATAAAGAACAAGGTTTTACCTTTAATTTGACCCATGTTAAAAGTGTCTAGAAAGTCAGGTTCGCGACCTACGTTCATTCAAAAAATTGGCAAAAACGCTAATTTTCTCAAAAACTTCCCCCTCCATTTTCTCACAAGTGGTTGATTTCTTTTAACCAAATTGTTTTCCTCCATTCAGCTACCAATAATCCAGGAATTAAAGTTCCAGTTTGTAATTAAAGTGAGAAGTCCATTTTTGATTATTGTTCAAATTTGCAAAAACACGCATTTCAACCTCAAAAAGATAGCTACATGTCGCGTTCACTTACACGGACCTGGTGGACTTTTTTTAATCCAAATCTTCACAGCTTCATTCAACAACTAATAATGTAGAAATACTATTCTCAGTTTTTATTTAAACAAAAAATTAGATTTTGCAGAGCGTTTGTCTTCTCTCGAAAATTGTCTAAATGTGAGTTGATTCGTTTTGCTGTACCACCCTTCAATTCGAAAATATTTTGAGTAAAAAAATTATCCCGGCCTCAAAACTGATTTTGCCCCGCATAAAACTGATAGCATGCAATATTCTGTTTTCAACATTCTCTGAACCCTATCAGCTTCACGCTTTTCACATTTTTTTGTACCTTTTGTGGTTTCCGAGAAAAATCTCAACATTCGATTTTATGAAAAAAAATTCTCCTGGCCACAAAAATTGTTCAGTTTATGCATGAAGTAAAAATTGTGTATCATCTGTAAAAATATATTTTTTTACGCACTATCTTACTGAGAAACCATATATTTTCTGATGGATTATACATACTTTTCAGTCTATAAACTATATATACATTACATATCATTTATCTACCTGGAAGATTCCATGGAAACTTCCTAAGCTACGAAATTGAGGAAGATGAAAAGTTTTTAATACAAACAATATCATCATACTTTGCACACTACTTTAATTTAATGAACGGGAACGTAAAGTGATGTCCGAGGGGCGTGATAGTTACAGAGGCACGGCCCTAGTCCAAAGCCCGGTGGCAAAACTTTGGAAGCACAAGCTGAGGAAAGACGAAGCTGATCCCATGAAATGAGGCACCCTTCTAACTTCTTACACTTGCTTTCCAATATAAAAAACCGTCTTCAAATATTACAATTTGCACGAAGAGAAAATGAGGCACATACTTCTTTCAAATTGCAAATAATTACAGATAGTTTAACTAACTACTTCTAATACAGTTGTATATTTATGTACAAAAAACGAACAATTTGTTATATTCTGCAAATTTTTCAACGGAAATTTATTGAGAATTCATTGAGTTTTAAAATGTTTAAAAATTATTTTTCTAATAAAAAAGTCAAAAGTTCACTGTCATTAAAAGCGCTTAAATTTCTTTAATTTTTTCAGATTTTCAGGTCTATAACTTACTTTTTTAACGTCAAAGCCAGTGCACAAGAATTTTCTCGCCGATAGTAAAACTAGGTGCGAGATAGGAATGAAACTTCTTTGAGTAGAGAATCTCTAGGACAATTTGAACAATTAATCATCGCATTTGCTCAACAACTATTAATGAGCAAATACGAATATAAAAGTGAACAGCGAGTTTTGTTTTGTTATGAAAACACAACTTTTAATAATATTCCGAAACTTTTTAGTGATAACTGTCGGTTCTTCAGATCAAAGGGAAAGATTCTTCTTCAACCAGTTTCCACACGGAGACTCGAGAATCCACACCTTAATGTTCTGCAATAATTCAGACAAAGTTATAACAAAAAGGGAGTTGAGCTAGCGAAAATTATTCAATATTTGAATGTGCTTTGTGACATAAAAAAACTAACTTGGATTTTCAACCTGTTCTCATTCGGGAGCTCATCCAAAAAGACGTTTCAATTAGAAAAGCACAAATATATTCAAGATTAAATAATTAAGAAATTCAATTTTATGGTTTCACGAATTCTTGGAATGGAAATTATTCCCACATTGAGTTCCTGAAATAACACGAATTGAATTAAAGAGTATCAGAAGTCAGATTAATATTGACTAAAAGTCCACTGCCTAGCAAGAAAAGCTGCAAGAATTGTGGAATGATTTGCCAATAGGAAAGCAAGACTCAATTAAGTTTTAAGCAAACATTGCACACAGTTTGCACAAAACCGTGTTTCCCTTACGAAAATCACGACAGAATCAAAGTCCTGGATATTCAAGTAAAAAGAGAATAAATTTATATGAGTAGGGAAGTTATAGCTTTGAATTGCAATTTCTGCTGCGCGCGTGGCTGGCTTCTCTCGCAAGTTTTAGCGCGCCTAGGGCACGCGTCTGTAGGATCTCGCCCTTCCCGCGCAATAATGGATTACCTCGCGCTTCGTGCTCGGTTATATATGCTTTGCACTCAAAATGCTGGACTGAAAAAACTTTAGCAAAAACATCTCTTTTAAATCCCATTTGTTTATTCATCTTCATATTCTGAATTGTCTACGTAATTAAGTACAGTTAAAGATTAATTACTCAAAGCTCTGTATACTTTGATGTAAACATTCTCCTCATGACAAATAATAATAATAATAATAAATAATAATACTAAATACTAATAAATACTAATAAATATTTAATAAAAATATAATTAACCGAATCCATTTCATTGCAGGCAGTTTCTGACTTGAAGTCGTAGAATCTCTTGGGAAGAAAATATGTTATTTTTTAGAAGAAATTACGCGACATGCATCTTTCTTATTTGCGAAAAAAATGTCGTACGAAGTTCTGCGTGTTTGAATTTTGTACTTTGTTAGAAGAAAAAAAGATTTTCTTTAAACCTCTATAACCTATATTTTTACCAATTTCTTGTTGAATTTGTACTTTCATACGAAAGATCTATTGTAAGTTTTCTGCCGGCTAAATAACTTTTATGGCCAGGAGCCCGAATAAAGCTGAAAGGATATCTTTCTCATATAAGCAGAAACTTAAAAAAATATAGAGAAAAATATAAAAGATGGAGTTTTCCAGCAAATCTTTCTTATTTTTTTCATAAAATGTTGAAACATGAAAAAAATATTTTCTGGAAAACACCACCTTTTTTATTTTTTCCAATATTTAAAAAAAGTTTTTGCAAATAGAAAGAAAGGCATCCTATCAGTTTTATGCGGGCCAAATCATTTTTTGAGCCGTGAGAATTTTTTGGTAAAAATATTTTTCTACAAGAGATCGCAAAAAAGCAAGAGGTAATAATTACACAACTTTTTTTAGACTTGCAAACATTTTTTCGTATCTGCCGTTGTTTCAGAGAAAATTTTTCTCAAATTGGAAAAATACGTATGTCCTAGTTTCCTTTAGAAATCAACATACTTTTTTTCCCTGAAATATTCTGCTATTTCAAGTCTAGAACCTGCCGAAATTTCGCTATAAATAGCCTATTTTCCAGCTCCCCCTATTCGTACTGAAAAATCCGACTATTTGTACCGAAATTAAGGTACACGTAGCAGCGGCCTTAATGATAACATACAACTTGACTTTTAGACATTAAATTTATATATTATTCTTTGCCTTTGAAACTAAAATTGTTGTTTGCGCATTGTAGTGTGGCATTATTGCGTTGGTGTTTCCGAAAATCGCTGTTATAATATTTGTGGATAAGACTAAAACATTATAAATGAAGAAAGAATTGTTTTGAGACTTACAAGCATTAAACAATGTAAATTAGCGTTATTTTTTTTCAAATTTTAATCGTGAAACATGTTGGCAAACCATTAAAAGTTTATTC
>CAKNWW010156666.1:0-11726 GCA_932074435.1 Andricus kollari | reverse complement strand
AACTAGATTGTTTAAAAATCATCCTTTTTTATTAAATATTTTTCTTTTTGGGTAGAAAAATTCAATGATTTTAGTAGAAAATTAATCTGCTTTGTTGCAGAATTCTCTTTTTTGGCTTAAAATGCAACTGTTTGGTTGAAAATTAACTTTTTAGTTAAAAATTCAACTATTTGTTTGACAATTCATGTATTTTGTTAAACATTGGCCTTTTTTGGTTGAAAATAAATCCTTTTAAATTAAAAATTTATGTTTTTGGTTAATAAGTCATTTTTATACGTTCAAAAATTGTCTTTTTGGTTGATAATTCATGTTTATAGGTTGAAAATTCAACTATTTGGTTAAGAATTCAACTAGATTATTCACAACTCATTCTTTTTGATTAACAAATCATATAATCTGGTGGAACATTTGCCTTTTTGGTAGAAAATTAAACGTCTTGGATAAAAATTCACCTTTTTTGTTTGATAGTTCATCTTTATAGGTTGAAAATTCGACTGTTTGGTTAAAAATATAACTAATTTTTTGGAAACATAATTATTGGATTGAAAATTTAACACTTTGGTTAGGAAATTACCTATTTTGTTGAAAATTCGTTTTTTTTGTTGAAATATCAACTATTATAAGTTTTGTTCAGAGTTCATTTTTTCGTTGAAAATTCAATTGTTTTGTTGAAAATTTAATTATTTTGTAGAAAATGCATGTTTTTTTTTTAAATTCATGTTCTGTGTCGAAAAATCTTTTTCTTTGGTTGAACATTCCTCTATTTGCACAGAAAATTCATTCTCTTCGATTGAAAATTAGTCTTTTTAATTGAAAATTGAACAATTTGGTTGAAAATGTAATTATTTAGTCGAAAATTCATTTTGTTTGGTTGAAAATGCAACTGTTTCATTAAAAATCCATCTTTTATCGTAAAAACTTCATCTTTTTCGGTTGAAATTGTTCAATAAATTTGCACATTTAAATTTTGATCTGAAATATTATTTATTTTATTCCGTTTATAAAAGATATTATAGCAGTTAGGGAAAATAAAAAATTATTCAGGGAAAAGTCAGGAATTTTGAGAATAAAGTTTTTCGACCACTCTGTAGGTGTTCGAAAACATTCTAATGTAGCGGAAAGTTGGAGCATGGAGCTCAAAGTTTGCGTCCATTTCAAATTTGTAACAGACTGCACTACTAAGTACCGGATTTTCCAAACCGACAATACTTTTGGAGCTCTTAACTTTGGATAGTTCGATTTTGGTTGAAAATACTCTGAAATATTGAAAGCCACTGTTAAAATAAATTCATAGTGATGCTTGGAATATTATGCATTGAGTGATACAACGTGCAATAGAGAGTACAGAGAGAGACAGAGAGAGAAAGATGGTGCAATGACGTAATGAACGAAACGACATAATTGCTCGTTCGTCGGCTTGATCATCCGTGAAACGAACTCGAGAGGGATTGTCGGTGTCCATTTGAACCCGATGCGCCCGTAATTTCAACCTCGGGGATTGGAAGAACCGTAGTCAGCACTAATGGGAGAGCATTAGACTCGGTACGAAGTGGTTGCGGTCACGCAATTGTCGAAGCAGCCAGCCAATCGGATTCCGCGTCCACTCTCACCTATCGGATCGTACTTGAAACGCCACTATTGTAGCGATGGAATAACAGCTTCTTCGGTAGAAATGATCAATCCACAAAACCGCATATCGTGACTTTGAGCATGCCACAAAGCGAGTCATATGTAATTCCATCCCTCTGCGAATCGGAGAAGATCGAGGCATAAATAGGAGCGCATTTTAGATTCAAATCCAACGCCAAGTGACGTGAGTCACGCTACTGTCAGACCGTCTCTGGAATGTGTTTTTATACTTTAGGCTGGCTATATGAATAGTTTACTACTGGAAACGCACTGCCGCGGCATGACACTGTGACGAAATGTGCTTTTTTCGTTTAAAAATGTCTACAGTCTATAATTTTCTCTCTGATTTTAACTTTTTCCCTAAATTAACGTTCAGTAAATTTGGAAGGTAATGGTGTTCTTCGATTTTGTAATTTCTCGTTGTTCAAATATTATATGTCATCGTCTGCGCAGAAAGGGACCTAACGCGGAAAAAATCAAGTTTTAGTTTTTTACACCAATCGATAGTTTTTTTATTTGCTCTTTCATGATAAAAAATATTATTCCTATATCTGAAAAATTCAAATTGTTATTAAACTGCAAAGTGAGGCCCTCTTACGGAAATAATGTGTTGGAGCGCCTCTTAAATCGCACCTCCTGTAAAATGAAGCTAATGCGCCTTAGGTCCCTCTCTTCGCGGACGGTCACATATCCTTACGCGAAGTATAGAAAAAATTACCTTTTTCAGAATAACATTTCTTATAAAATTACCATCTTCAAATAATTATTTTAATTAACTCAACAGATTATCAAATATTATCCACGGAAAGTTCTAAATCTTTTCTTTATAACAAAATTTCAATTCAATTTTGTAAGATAATGGAATCTTGTGATTTTTCTGTGTGATTTACAGTTTATTATAAGTTATTGTAAAAAGCGATTCTTAGTCATAAACTTCTATAAAAAATTATCAATAATCTTGCTTATTTTCTGTAATAACATCCTATGTAACAATTAAGCCTTTCTCTAAAAAATCCACTAGGTTGTTTTACCATAGACAATGGCTTCATTATTTTAAATTTACTTCGTATCAAAACAAGTTCGATTAAATATGAGTAAATGTCATTCGCTAACGTGTCCCTCACTACCTTTTTCAAGTTAATGGTGTTATGCCTTAAAAAATATTGAAGGTCTGACTTTTAAATATATGCATTTTTCAAAATTAATTGCAAAATTAAAAAAATAAAGGTTTTGAATGTCCCCGAGTTTTTGTTTATTCCGTTAAAAAGACAGTTCTTCATTAATTTGATGGATTAAAAGCTCAATTTCTACATTTTAATTGATTGATAATTGAAGGTTATTGAAATTACTTTAAAAAGTTAAAATTTAATTACACTTAAAGTCTCTTTGTTTGACCAAAATAACCGAATGGTCATTCAAGAGAAGGCCGTACTAAAATTCGATGCTATTTGGTAACACGGGTTTATTATTAGAAGAAGCATACATATTTTGGGGGTGAGTTTATAAAGAAAATATCAATAAGAACAAGTACTTATTACCTGTGAAACACTTGATTAAAAAGATGATCCAGGCTGAAAATATTTTGCAATAAGTGAAGTGAGTTGCAAAACGGAAAAAATCGATATTCCCCTTGTTTTGGAATTTAAAAAGACTCTAAATAAATCTAATATAATATTTTAGTTCTATTATAATGACTCTTATTACATAAACATATAAATATGAAAATGATTGGTGTTTTATTTAAATTAAGGTACATACTCAACTTCCAAAGCAAAATATGCCGAAAATAAGCATTATTAGGATAATTAAGACGTTACGTTTATTAAAAAAAATATTACATACAAATTAAGGCCACAAGAAAATCAATAAAATAAGAATTTTATTCTAAGAATCATTTGTTTATTTAATTGTACGATAACGAATAGTAATAATAAAATTATAGTTTTCATATTATAAGCCTCGAGAAGCAGATTTTATTGTTATTTTGACCTACAAAATATCGTAAATGGTTTATAACAATAGATTGTTATTCACTACAAAAAATTACAATTATAAAATAAATGTGTATTGCTTAATTTCGAAAATCATGAACAAAAAAATGTTCCATGTTGATCTGAAATATTTTTTTTCTATTCAACTTATAATCGAATAATTGCAATGTTTTGATTCTCACCCATATAACAATTATGATTTTCTAAACAACTGAAATAAATAAATTCCAAATGTTGCCATTGGCGCGTATAAAAAATAAGTATTTGCCCTAAAACTTCTAAATAGTGCTTTAGAATAGCAGTTATTCACAAAAAAAAAAAAATGAAAGCCGTCGGGGGATCGCCGTCAAAAGCTATGCTTCTTAAGCATTGAAAGAATAATGGTCAAATTCACGAACCTACGGACTTTGCAATGTTAGTTTTTGGTTACGGTACAGATGCAAACGACCGTTGAACGTTGAACTGAAATGCGTTGCCCGCAGTAGAAAGAGAAAGTGTGCACACGCTATATAAAGAAGAAGAAAGAGACGCACAGCGAGTAGGGGAGAGCTGGCACTATACCGACACGCTATATACACATACACACTTTACACGCAACTGTATATGCATATAACCTGTATATGCATATAAGATGACCATGGAGACTGTATAATATAGTCTCCATGAAGATGACTCACTTTCGTTGCGTTACGTTGCGTTACGTTGTGTTACATGATTTTTCAGTTCGGTCCCCTCGGTCTATCGTCCTTTAAGAAGCATAGCTTTAATAAGTGAATAATTCTTATTAATGATTTTTAGAGCCAATTCTAATAAAAACAGTACATTGTGACATTTTTGTCACATTACAACAAGTTTATTTCTCTTTTGTACTATTTTGGGCTCTGCTTTGTAAGGCCTAAAGTGCTGGTCTTAATTAATAGTACATTCATAATAATGAATATCATTATCATTTGATAAAAACTGTTTACAACATTCTAATGTATATACAAAACGCAATACAACTATACCCTCCTTTTTTAGGACATATAATTCTCAAGCTGTTTTTAAAATTGTCTGTTTCATCCGATTTTAAAGCTTCTCAACATTCAGTATTGAAAGATTCTATATAGAATTGATTATTTATCAGATAAAAATAATAATTATTAACTGATAACAATGACAAAACACTTTAAAAAGTTAAATGTAGTATGAAAGAGAAAAAACTTATTACATAATAAGAAATTCACAATTTTACTTTTGTTTACGAAATTTTATATTGAAATGATTCTTAGATAACTTTTTAATAATAATCAATAATAATATAAAGCATTTTTAGTAAACAGAACAACTTTTCCACTATATAAATTACAAAATTTCATAATTTGGTCACCGAATTTGTTATTTGTATTCTGTGAGTCTCTCTGCGTTGATCTAGGAATATTTGCGATGTAGCTAAACACTCGTTGAAGAGTGAACAATTTTTTTCAAAAAAAAATAATTTTTTCCAAACTTTGTGTAAAAAGTATAGACATAAAGAAAAGCAAGTTGTAAAATTAATTAACATTGTCCTCTTTCAATTTATAAACAAAAACTTTAGATTATAGAAATTTGTTAATGAACAAAGCGCGTTTCGTTCTACTCTTCCAGGTATTAAATAAAGTTTTGGCATGAAAACGAACCCTCTCAAATGCTTCAAATGTTGGAAAATGTCGATAACAGGAATCTTTGGATTATAAGATAGTTCTAAATACATTACAGAGATTGTTTTCTTCACCGTTGATCATCAATGTGAAATTTGCACTTTTTTTTGTTATGTATGTACAACAGTTACAAGAGGGAAAAGTGTACCGAAGCGATGCGATGCGACACCTGCAGCCATCTTAATTAACATCTTATCTATTTTATTAAAGCTTATGGCGCAACGCCAGACTTGCACAAGTCGGTCGGTTGTTACATTTTCATTAGAATTATTCAAGGGTCTGTTAAAGGAAGAAGGTATATATAGTCGCTGTCAAGCCAGAACAAGAGAACAGAGATGAAGTCCTTGAAGGGAATCACAGAAGCCGACAAAGTGTTTCAGATGCAGTAAGGAACAGGAATTACGATTCTTAGATTGTAGAATACGAAAGGATTTTCTTTTGTGTTCTCAAAGTCGCTTAATTCAAAAAATAGAAAGCATCATCATATATACCAATAGCGATCGCCCTTTTTTGTACAGGGTTTATCATACCCTAAAAATTCCCCGACTTTCTTCAAAGATGGCTCAAATTGAAGGTCTTAGCATCAAAATGTATATTAATAAATGAAATTTGCTATGTGATGCTGATGATATTTTGTTATCGGAGATTGAGAAATAAGAAATATGAGGAAATTGCGTTTTTTAGACGACTGTGATGGAATCTTTTCTTTTAGATCGAATGTCTTAGAAGTTTACTCAAATTGAATGTCTTGGCATGCAGATGTGCGTGAGAAAATAAAATTTTTTATTTCACACTGATGGAAAAGAATTAACACCAGCTGATGCTGTTATGAGTATTTTTTTATGCACGCATTTTTGTGTGCAATTGGCAGCTAGTGTTTGTTAAAAAGCAGTGATATTTGATTGAATGCTTTATTGTTTCAATTCGAAATGATGTTTTAAAGTTTTTCTTGCATCTACATGTATATTAATTTTATTGTTCTCTTGATTTAAACAAGTCGAAAGACTTATTCATTTTCAATTAGAGAATTCTCTGCTAAGAACTTAAAATAATGATTATAATATTCGCTCTCTTCGTTTTAGAATTTAACAAAGATTCTCATAACACCTGCATTCAAGGAATCAAGCCAGCTTAAAGTACATGCTTACATTTCTACAGGTATTATAGTTTATTTCTATGTCTCAGAATTCTACCCCTTTCCATAAAAGCAAAACGAGTTATAATTCTTTAACAACCTAAATCTGCAGGAAGGAAATCCATTTCACAGACTTTTCCTGTTTACAAAAGAAAACTTTCACCAGTGATTTTCTTTTTACCTTTTCCTCAGAAGTAGGTTGGATGAAGAAATACTCAAGGATAGGAGAATTCAGCGTTTTAATCTGCTTAAGAAACTTTCTTAAGGATCTTTCCAATTTCTAAGTACAATTGAAGTTAGTGGATTTCTTTTATCCTTTGTATTGATTGTATTTGTACAAGTAGATATAAAACCTTTGGGGGAAATTTTCCACGCTTTCAAAATTAAGTTTAAAATTCTTTAATTCCTAAATCTGAAATTTAATAATCTACTATTTCATTCATTCATTCTGTACACATTGATGCTCCTATGTTTTCACTCGATTTTCTCGATTTTCTCGCTTTTCTTGTTTTGCAAATTTTTCATTTCAACGTGACAGTTTATTAGTATATATGTTAGTTTGACATATTATATATGATAGTTCCCAATTAAAGCAACATGAATTTGTTCCCTTTTGCATGGAAATGCTTTAGCGTAGATTTCCAAGTTATTAATTTTGCCCTTCAGATTGAAATGGTTAAATTTTCAAAATCGTGATGTACAATTTGAAAATAAATTATTTTCAACGACATATTTTCAAGATCCTAATTTAGGAATCCTTTAACTTTAAATAGAACTTTGGGATTGTTTAATTTTTAACGCTTCAAGTTTGAATTAATTGATTTTGAAAGTTTGCAATTAGAAAACATATCATTTATAAAGATTTTAGAATGATTAAACTTTAAATGTTTACAATATTTAAAATTCTTCAATTTTTAACGGTGAAAATGACAGTGATTTTTTTTTACTGCCATGGTTTAGTAATATAATTTATCCAAACACTTTGAATGTCACTTGACATTACACAATATGATACTTATTATTACTATCTTTATTATATTTAGAATGTTCACTATTAAGTATTTCAAAATTTTATGTTGAAAGCTTTTTTTTTTGTTAAAAATTGTATGAGTTTTTTAATGCTTTGAAATCGTAGAATATCAAATTGAAAGACTTAGTGTAGCGCAATTTTTAGTTTAAAGGATTTGTATTTAAACGATTCTCAATTAAATGTCTCCAGAAAAAATTCCCAAAAATGAAAAATTAAGACAATGATTGCTAAAATCCGAGCCCTAAATATGAGAAGATTTTAGAAGATTTTACAAATTGAATTATTTTTTATTTGAATAAGATAAAAAATATTGAACATTTTTAATTTTTAATTTTCAATGTTATATCATAAAATTATTAAATTTTTAGTAAAAGAATAAAAAAAATCATTTAAAAGAAATATAAAATTTGGGCTATGACCACCGTAGTTTCGGTACGGATACCTAGATTTTTTCGCTACGTGTAGACACTTCGAAAAATTAAATTATCTGAAATTGATAATGATATCTCAGTAATAATTGAATAATTTCTTGAATTTTCAAAGGTTACAATTTTAGAGTTCTATATTTTCATTACATAAATTTTGATTTTGTAATGAAAATTGACATTCTTTAATTTCAAAAGGTATAATTGACAATTTCAAAATGATTAATTATATAAATTGAATATAAGAATATACATTATTTTTGTTTCAATCGTGATAACGCTTTTTAAAAATTAGAAAATTCCATATTATGCCGGCGGAACTATGCGGCATACGAAAAAAGTCTAAGAAACAAATTGTTAATTTTAAGATCACCTACAAAAGCATCTATAAATTTTTTTCAGGGAACGTACGGATTTTCGTTTAAAGTTCGAAAATGCTATTGAAAAATCAAAAATTTAAATCTTCAGACTAATAACGTAAGATCTGAAAAAAGGTCCGCAAAAGAAATGACTGCTTTTAATAAGAGCTACAAAGTCACTTTTAAATATTTTGTAATAGAACTCACCGTTCTTCTTTTCAACATAAAAAATGCTGTTAATAAATCAAACATTTAAGCTATGAGCCAAACAACGCGCGATATAAAAAAAAGTTTAAAAAGAGAATTGTTCCTTTTCCCTACAAAATGTCCTGAAATCATTTTTTGACAGAAGTCACCGTTTTTATGTTCAACATTGAAGACGCTATTGACAAATCGAAAATTCAAATTTTGTTGAATGTATAATGTATTGTAATGGGAATGTGTTTCTTAAGGCCGATAGAGCTTTAAGTGAACTAAATTTATTGTTAATCTAAAATCAAAACAAATTTCACAATTTATCTAAAAATAGAGGTATGGACAGATTTTTACTATTTGCAAAATTAGATTCTATATATGCATTATATTGTCAATCAACCCGAGCATGAAGTGCGAGGACGTAAAGTAGCCGAGCAGGAGATCTCACAGATACGCGCCCTAGGCGGGCAAATTTTTTAAATTTCAAGCGCTTTAAGTTCGAAATTATTTATTATTGTTTCAAAAATGTTTAAAATTTAATATATAAAAACTTGTTAAACAATTGATTTTTTAATTATTTATATTTGTAATTTTAGGAAATGAAAATCTAGAGGCGGGAACAGTGCATTCACTGCTAGTTTGAAATTAAAAAGGAAAATTTGGAGTGCCTCTAAATTATTCTGTTACGTTATGCTTAAACGGTATCTATATTCTGCTTCTATAAAGGATGTTGTTCGTAATTGAAATGAGTTTAAATGAAGATAGATAAACATTAGAGGATAGATATGAAATTAGAATCCTCATTCCGAATACTCGAGAGAGCAAACTTCCACCCTTACGATTTCGACTGGTCTTCTCGAATCGAGTGTCGAGGTCGAGATATGAGAAGAGGTTATCACGAGCGAGCGAAGAACTTGTACGCGAGATTGAGAGCCCTCGAGTGCTATTTGAAGTTAAGTCTCTACGCCTCGGCTTTCAAGAGTACATACCGCTAGCTGTATATCATATTATTTGCGCGGTCTCTAGATACAGATGGTCAGCGATACCGCTGAAACTTTGCCAAGCGAGTTTCAGAATTCGTACACACAATAGGGAAACGTATTCAATAAACTGTCTAACCAACTTTCACAACAAACAAAAGAGCTCAAGCAAAGCCAAAGAATTAAACAGCCAAACAGTCCCGAGACCATAGTACAGAGAATCTAGAATTCACACTTTCTTACACACACAATTTCAGGTTTCAACGATTCAAATTTACATTTGGATAGTTGAAACCTAAAATTAAAACTCTTAGATTGTTCTCTTAAATTATAACTGTTAAACTTTCAATTACCCAAATAACAAGTGTTCAGTTTTTTTTATTTTATGAAAACTTTGAAATATTCATGTTAGCCACTAGACCGGGAAAAAGGTAGGAAAATGTGAGTGATAATACTTGAGTAAAAATTGAAATGTCGTGTATTTCGAAATTAAAACACGTTTAAGTACAGTTTTGAGAGCTTGAACTATTACAGGGACCTAATCTATCTTTAGATGGCGCTGATTCACCGAAAAATTGCGGCGACAGTGGCAAAAGTGTGGTGAGCAAAGCTCGAAATCCATTGGAAACAATGCTAAGTAAAGTAAAATTATAAAATGCTTCCATAAGTCATACACAATTCAAACAATTTTTTTACCATATATAAATTTGTTCTAAATCGTATATAATGCTTTCAAAGTGCGTATGACTTATGACATCATTTGTAATTTTAATTTATTTTGTACTGTTTCCAATGGATTTCGAGCTTTGTTCACCTTACTTTTGCCAGGATCGCCGCAATTTTCGGTGGCGGCAGCAGTACCGGAAAGGTAGATTAGGTCCCTATAGTATATTATGCACCAAGGCAGCGAAATAGTCTTCTTATGGCCGACAGTTAGTATGCAAAAAACTTACGCTCGGTCGTAAAAAGACTTCCCTGCCTCGGTACACACGATATTTTATGTAATAAAAGTGGTTTCCGAGTTTATCATAATATTATGTCTCAGGTTTGAGGTTAGTTTAAAGAGACATGTACCGCGCAGAACAGTGCGCGTGGGTCGAAGTAACGAACGCGCATGCGCGCGCATTTCCCGCGGGCGGTAAAGTGCATTCTAGCGTCTTAGGCCGGTAGAGAACCCCAACACACCCCACACAATTACCTACTTTGCTGCTCCAAACCACGCACAGAAAGCGTTTCAACTTTAAAAGTTCGGATAGTAAAACGTTTCAAGTCGATTAACGCAAACACAAGTTAAATAAAGATTATTATAGAATCAGGCAGGTTCTACACTTGAAGTAGCAGTATCTCATACGTAATATGTTGTTTTTTAGAGAAAATTAGTATTTAAATTTTGTGCTATATTTTTCACAAAAATTCAAATTTTTTCTTTAAACCTCTACAAATGTTGACTTATTTCAGATATTTCGACTGTAACCTTCTGCAAGGAAGAAATCCTGTGAGTTTTATGCGGGCTAAATAATTTTTGTGGACAGAATAATTTTTTCTTTCATAAAATCGAATGTTCTCATTTTTGTCGCATACTTCGAAACATGCATATTTTCTGAATAATAAATTTAATTATTCTATTCGAAATGATGCAAATAATTCCATTAGAAGCTGTAAAAAGCTCGAGAAATAAATTTTTGTTCAAAAAAAGGTTGTTTTTTACTTTCTGAGGGTGGATTTTCCACTTTTCTGTACATTTTTATTTTCTTACCTTTTCTGTCGACAGTTTACAATTTGAATGCAAAAATAATTTTTTCGTATTACATGAGAAAAAATAATTTTTTTACATTTAGGAGTATAGTTTATTCCATCTTGGGCTGTTACTAACCATTCAAACATTATATAGTATCTTTATACATATATTTTTACATACATCCTTATACGTATTTTTTGTAGAAGTTTGTATCATTAAATAATAAACCTGTCATAAAAAAATGTAAAATGGGTCGTTTTTGTCCAATAAGTGTGTCTTATGTTATCTATTTTGTAGCCAATATTTTTTGAATAATGTTTGGCATTATTTTACTTTAAACCCACGAAATATTTGCAATAGAAACTGCAGGAAGTTCGAAAATTCAGTTTTGTTCCAAAAGATGGTGCTTTTTTAATTCTGGGCGAGGTTTTTCAACTTTTCTATAATTTTTTCCACTGCTCAAACAATTTGAAAAAAACTGCACAGTTTTTTATTCACCAAATGAAAGCTTTTTGAGGGTTGCTTCAAAAATCAAAGGAACTTAATTTTTTTAGCCGCCCTACTA
>CAKNWW010156440.1:0-11259 GCA_932074435.1 Andricus kollari | reverse complement strand
TTTTTGTTTCCCCTTTCAATTTCTCCTTCAAATGGTCTGTATGATTTTTTTTCATCTTTTTTCTTCTCCTTTCTTGATTTTCATGATTATTTGTATGCTTTTTCTGCTGAGAGTGATGGGCTTTGGTCTTTTTCCCCGACTTTTCTTTAGAAAAACTTAGATGTTTTTTAGAATTTTTGTCTTTGTGGTCCTGTGGTCCAATTTCTTTTGATTCTGTTTCTGATTTTGATCCTTTATACATTTTTTGTTCAGGACTTGAACTATAATCTTCATTTGGAGAGACCTCCGAATCCACTTCTTCATATTTAGATGTAACTAATGGTAAGAGACCAAGTTGGCGCATTTTCTGCAATCGCTCTTTTTTTCTTCGACGATGAGGATCGGTGTTGTCACAAAATACTGTTTTATTTTTAGAGTCATCAAGACAATCGTCTCCCGAACATATTTTCTGTGAGTCCGTAGGGCAGTCTTTTCCTTTACAATCTGATTTTGCACACCCTGGGCCTGTACAAGGTGCTTCTGTTTCTCCTTCCAGACAATTAGAATCACTACAATCTGTTTTTGATTCCTCAATGGGGCAATCAGATCCTCTACAATCATCTTTTTCTTCCTCTGAACAATCAGATCCTTTGCAATCACCTTCTGCTTCTCTATCTGGACAATCTGGTCCTTTGCAAACACCTTCTTCTTTATCTGGACAATCCTTTCCTTCACAATCACCTTCTCCTTCTTTATCTGGACAATCCTTTCCTTTGCAATCACTTTCTCCTTCTTTATCTGGACAATCCAGTCCTTTGCAATCACTTTCTTCTTCTTTATCTGGACAATCCTTTCCTTTGCAATCACTTTCTCCTTCTTTATCTGGACAATCCAGTCCTTTGCAATCACTTTCTTCTTCTTTATCTGGGCAATCCTTTCCTTTACAATCACCTTCTTCCTCATCATCTGAACAATCTGTTCCTTCACAATCACCTTCTCCTTGTTTATTTGGGCAATCCTTTACTTTGCAATCATCTTCTTCCTCATGATCTGAACAATCTGTTCCTTCACAGTCATCTTCTCCTTCTTTGTCTGGGCAATCCTTTCCTTTGCAATCACCTTCTTCTACTTTATCTGGACAATTTTTTCCTTTACAATCACCTTCTCCTTCTTTGTCTGGACAATCTGTTCCTTCACAATCGCCTTCTCCTTCTTTATCTGGACAATCCAGCCCTTTGCAATCACCTTCTCCTTCTTTGTCTGGACAATCTGTTCCTTCACAATCGCCTTCTCCTTCTTTATCTGGACAATCTAGCCCTTTGCAATCACTGTCTTCTTCTCTGTCTGGACAATCTGTTCCCTCACAATCACCTTCTCCTTCTTCATCTGGACAATCTTCTCCTCTGCAATCACCTTCTCCTTCTTTATCTGGACAATCCCTTCCTTTGCAGTCACCTTCTCCATCTCTATCTGGACAATCCTTTCCTTTACAATCACCTTCTTCTTCTTTATCTGGACAATCCTTCCCTTCGCAAACTCCATTGCCTGTAGATGTCTTCTCAGGTGTTGAACAATCATTACCAGAGCATTCTACTGAAGAACAATCACTAACATCACATTTTTCTCTAGTGGTACAATTCTCTCCAGAACAACTTTCTGATTCACAATCTCCCCCACTACAAGATTTTTCACTCGTGCAGCCATTGGTAGAACAATCCTTTTTACTGGAACAATCTTGATTACTACATTCGCTAGAACATTCCTCTGAACTGCTACATTCTGATGTTGAAGATTCTGTAGTCTTTGAATTTTCTACTGCGTTATCAATGGTTATTAATTCCGCTGATATTGATGAAGTTGTTGATGTGCTGATCCCTATTTCTGTATGGACCTCAGATTCAGTAAAAGTCTCGGGTTCAGTCATCATCTTTTCTGTTGTTGTTTTATCTCCTAGTTTAGTTGATGTTTCTGCTATGCTTGTCTCTTCAGAAGCTATTGAAGTTAAAATATCTGGCGTTTCAGAAGTTGGTTCCGCGTGATCAAATAAGGTCGTAGTTTTATTTTCTTGTTTATCTAAAATATCTTGGATGTTTGGAGGGTATTCTGTCTTCGGTGTTTCGGTTGTATCTAAAAATATCAGAAATATCATTAGAAATTATATATACCCCTCAACTCATAATAACGAAAACAATTAAACCTAAAACATGCTATATCAAACTGTCTTAAGAACAAAATAATAAATTATTAGTTAATCACCAGGAGATTCCTCAATTTCTGGGTTTACCTCCCCAGATTCAGTATCACATTCCGCAGGCTGAACCTCTCTTAAATGGCATTCTTCTTTAGCAGGAGATCCTTTAATTGTAACCTTATCACAAAACTTTTGGATCAAATTTTTCGTTGCTTTATCAATGAATGCACATTTCATCACGATCTGCAATCCGATTTGAAGGCAGGCTCTCGGGTTGGAACAATAAATTTCAATCGTGACATTTTTCGAGTTCCACAACCGACTCTTAATTTGATCAATAGTCTTCATCATCTCTTCATATTCTTTCATTTTTCTTAAATTATCATAAGAAGAAAAAAGATCGAGTAGTTCATTAAGACCTTCAATAGCACGATTTCTGTGCCAAAATCTTGCATGAGTATGGAGAGCACTGACAATGTCAACAGCAAAATGAATGTCTCTCATTTGTCCTAAAATTTCCATTAACAATTGATCTGGACCAGCTTGCTGATACTTCTCAATCCTCAAATATTTTGACACAACTTGAAGTTCATCGATTTTACCTAAAAGATATTCTTTTGCCTCAGAGAGGTCCTTATCTATAACATCTGGAGCCAAGACCAAATTGAAAAGATACTTTAAATTTATAGTATTATTCTCATAAACAGCACCAAGTACTTCAATGTTTTGACTAATTGCTTCCACTTCTCTAACTACATGTTCTGCCAAAATTTTTGCGTGGAAATTCGCAGGACTTTTAAACTCAACTGATGCAATTTTAAGATATGTCCTCAACAACCCACTTACAGTTGTTTGATTTTGTATCTCTTCACTACTCATCAATATCGAATCTTTAGAAATTTTTGAATACTTTGTAAGGTACAAAATCAGCTCTCTTTCTGCGCTTCTCACTTCATCATCAAAACTATCATACTGAATATTGTGCAAGAGTCCAGATAATAAAGATGGAGTAAACTTTAGAGTATCATTTTGAAGATGTTTTAAGATAATCTTTAAAGAGAAACCATCAGGAAAGTGATGTCGAATCTTCGCTAACCGATAAATTTGGGGAGTGTAGTTAAGATTTATCAAGCGTCGTTTGTTATGCTTTCTGATACTCATACACAATTGTGAGCTCTCTTTCAAACAAGTGTGGACATTTTTGTTGATGGATTGACAGACTTTGGTTGGTCGGATGTCCGCACTTTCAAAAAAGCTGGTAACAATGTCGAAAATATTGTATTTTCTTTCTAAAGTTTCATGATAAACTCTATATAGGGCTTCCATTTGAGAAATAGAGAAATCATCGTAACGGTCGTAAACTAAGTATCCAAATGTATCTAAAATTTGAGTTCTGAACAATGCTCCAAATTGTAATAAATGTTCCGTTCCTTCTTGCAACATGTATCTTTTTTTTAATTTTTTAATTTTGGTAGCCGCCTCCAAAATCTGACGAGTTGTTCGCGCATTTGCTTGTGTAACATTTTTTGGAAGGTCGTCTTGTCTGAAGGCGTAGTTTATGGCCTGGAATAAGAAAAACAAAATTAGGTATTCCATTTTCTTTTTAATTTTATATTGTCATATTCGTAAAACATGTTCAGAAGTGACATCCCCATTATGAAAATAAATAATCAAAAGCTAATAAATCTTTTGAAAGCAAAATATGTACAATTTTTAAGCTTTTATAATTAATGAAGGTGTGGCTTACAGTAAAATTGTAGTATAATTCATAAAATCATGTGTCTACCTTCAGATTTAGCAGAATGGTATCCACGAGTAAAACTTTAGGTTTTTTATTATCAATTCCAATAAATGTGGTACTAACCCGATCAAGTTTATTGCTTAGTGAAATGAAAATTTCGCCACGCATCGGGAAACAATTGATAAGCGATTCGAAATGAAAGCAATTGTCATTAAATTCATATGTACTCTTATAAGTAAAGCATCAAAATTCACAAACAATGTTGTCAATTGTTGATCAATGACAATTTGCTCTCTCTTTGATAAAAACAAATTAAGTTTGATTAATTTTGATCTGATATTATATCTTTCAATTCGTCCGTTATGATTTTATTCCTGCTTTTTTTATTAATAGGGAGTGAATTAATTAAAAGTTTGTATTTACTTACCGTGGCACCGTTAATAAGAAGAAGGGCAATCAACCAAAAAAACACACGAGTAAGGAGAAATTTCTTCCTAGTTAACATTTTCAACAACAATCTTCGTTTCAGAAACACAATATGTTCCTTGGAAATTAAATGACTGACTGCTCTGACGAGCAATGAAAACCGAGCGACCAGTACCAGATTTTCTAATCTTATATTGTATCGTTAAAATTGCATGAATCCGTTCGTCTGTATGGAATTGAACCCACAGGTAAAACAGCGATCGGTGAGAATTGAAATTAATTATGAATGACTATAGACGATTCAGTGCAACTTCAATCCTCGAATAATAGGCAGATTGTGTTTTATGGAATATTAAAGTGATCCGATTTCAAATCAATGTATGTGATCATCCTTATTGCCTTGTCAGCGTAAATCGTTTGAGATTAAAGTTCATTTCTAAATAAGTGTAAAATATTTCAAAAGTCAATGAACAATAAATGAACATACTGTATTCACTTGTTTTATTGATTAAATAAGTACCAAATACAATTTTAAGTTACGTCTTAATTTTCAATTTGGAAGAAAGACGACTTTCTAATTAACCTGGTTATTCATTTAGATTTTTACTTCACAGAAACTGTGGGGAATATTTTGGAGGAATTTATACATCTGGAATATTTGGGTAATATCATATAAATCAAATTCCTTTGGGATTTCATAACAATTCATGAGGACGTAATTTCTGTAAAAATGATTAAAACAGGTTTTTATAGAACGTCTATATAAATTATCGAAGCCTCCCGTCGTCCCGAAATTCAGAATGACTACTCAAATATTTTTTTATCATAGAAAAATTTTTAAGAACTTCAGACATGCTATGAATTATACCATTTAAAAGTAGCACAAGTTTGATTGTTTTAAATCCAGTCCTCTGAATTAAAAGAGACTGAACCCATTTTAAATCCGGCAGATTCTAAACTTTAAGTCGTTTTGTTCTTCAAAACCCCCATAGTTTTTTTTAAACCTCTATGTCTATGAGTTTGGATCATATAGAGATATTTAAATTTTCTTGCCAGATTCTTAAAATTTTTAAAGTCGATTTTCACAACAAACCTCGACTTATATTTTTTGCTATTCTTTTGTTGAATTTGCACTTTCATAAGGAAGTTAACTTGTGAGTTTTATGCGGGCTAAATAACTTTTGGGGCCAGGAGAATTCTTTTTTGATAAAATCGTCTAAGAGACCTCCATGAAAAATATATTTTAATCTTTTGCGACACCTAGAAAATTATATTTTAAAGAATAAGAAACCATCCAGCCTCAAAAATGGGTTAACCCGCGCATAAAGTTGATAGAATGCCTTCCTTGTATAAGCAGAAGCTGTAAAAAAATATTGAAAAAAATAAAAGAGGTGGGATTTTCCATCAAATATTTTTTATTTTTATCTTTAAATTTCAAAAACATGAAAAAAGAATATTTGCTGGAGAATCCAACCTTTTTTTATTTTTGTTAATATTTTTAAAAAGTTTTTGCTCATATAAGACTTGAAAGGCATCCTATCAACTTTATGCGGACTAAACAATTTTTTAGGCCGAGAGAATTTGTATTGTCCTAAGAATATAATTTTCGAATATTTCTCGTAAACGATGCAAGATATCACACAAGAGTAAAATACATTTTTCATAGAAGTTTTTTAGACATGCAAACTTTTATTTTAATTTTTTTTGTACCTGTTTTTGTTTGCGAGACAAATGAGAAAATTCGATTACAGGAAAAAAATTCTGCTAGCCACAAAAGTTATTCAAAAGAAATTGGCAAAAAATACAAGTGCCGATTTTTCGTGAAAATCGACTTTTAATATTTTGAGAATCTGGCAATTATATATCTTTATTAGGTCCAAAGTTATGGAGGCTTAAAGAAAAAAATATGGGCTTTCTTAAAAAATAAAGCAACAAATTTAAAAATGCTTAACTTTGTAGAACATTTTTTTTTCGAAAGTTGAATAAATATACGTATCGCCTAATTTTCTCTAAAAGAACATACTTTGTCCCCGATAGATTCTGCAATTTTAGATGTAGAACCGTCGTGATTCGAAATGGATTCGGTCAAGAATAAAAAATGAAAGCATGACAGACTTTATATTTTTTTTTTTCAAACTCAGTACCTAAACTTTAAAAATTAAATGTAGATTTAGAATTAAATTAGATTTGGAATTAAAATTAAACCATATACAGTTCTTTTTTAAATGTGTTACTTTAAAAATGTTATAAGTTCAATTTGAATTGAAGGCTTCTAATTAATTTGCATAAAATATAATTAAACTCTAGATCTTAAAAATATAATATTTTGAGTCATGAAATTTTTTTTTTGCTGAAGGCAATAATTTTTGAGAAAGATGGGACGGACTTCAGCACATGTTTTATTTTTTTATTTTGTGAAACAAAAACTTTATGAAAGAACTCTTTATATTTTACCTAAACAGCCCTCCTTCAAATTTTAGTTTTTTCGACTACATTTCTTCAGCCCATTTGGTCGGTATCAGAAATCCTATAAATTCCACCAAATCTGCTAGATTAATGGGATTATTGTCCTGAATCAAAACGTAAGTACGTTTACTATTTTTAAGTCGAGCCTGCGCAAACGCAGCTTCAATATGGATTCCCTTGAAATTGTAGGGTAGTATCGTTAACGTGTGATTCCAAGAAATTCATGAAGGGAAGCTTAGAATAAAATAATTTAAGTGAGAAATTGACAATTCTAGTGTTTTAGAAAAACAGAAGCACTTTGAGAAACTTGTGCCTAAAAAGATTTGAGTGATATGTCTGACGATTATAAATATGCTTGTCAGAGGGCAGAACTGCTTGGTTTACCAGCCCCTACTGAGGATGAATGGGCCCAGAGTGAAGCTGCTCAAAAGAAAGAAATTGAGGAACAAGAAGCCCAAGATGATGCTAAAGCCCAAGTATAATATTTTTACAATAAAAAAATTTCTTTATGATAAAAAAAATATAATACTTATTTTAGTTATTATTAAAAAAACTGTGGGGTGAATTAGAGTTAAGATCCAATTTTTCAAATGACATACTTAGGGCTCGTGCAAAAATTACGTACAGTTTTGTTTTTTGAAATTTTGAACTGTGTACCTCCCTTGGCTTGGGTCCGTAAATTTTGCCCCCTCCCCCATCTTACGTTAATTTTTCTGACTAAATTTTTTATGTGAATTCATTTAGGGGTCATCCAAAAATAACGTAAGACGAAAAACTACATTAATTCTGAACCAATTAGTTCAATTTTCAACTGAAAATATTGATTTCATATATAAAAGGTCGAATTTTAAATAAAATACATTTACATTTTTAACTAAATAGTTGAATTTTCAACACTCAAAAAAATGTCTGGTTAAATCAACCAGAATTGTGGTTAAATATGCCCTTACTATTTTTTTTGGTTAGACTAACTAGAATTATGGTTGGATTAACCAGAATGTCTGGTTTATTTAAAAGGAATTCTGGTTGATTCAACCATAATTCTGGTTAGTCTAACCAAAAAAAAATAGTGAGGCCATATTTCACCAGAATTCTGGTTGATTTAACCAGACATTTTTTTGAGTGAACCAAGAAGGTTAATTTTATACAAAAAAACACGAATTTTTAACCAAATAGTTGAATTTTTAGACTAAATTGTTGAATGTTCAAGCCAAGAAGACGATTTTTTTTGCAAAAAAAGTCCAATTTTCCACCCGGAAATATGAATTTTTAATAAAAAAGTTAATATCTAACCGCGAAAATGAATTTTTAATAAATTAGTTCAACTCTAACCAAAGAGTTGAATTTTCAACAAAAACAGATTAATTTTCAAATAAACAGTTGCATTTTCAAACAAATACATTGATTTTCCTGCAAAAAAGATGAATTTTAAACTAAAATGATGAATTTTCAACCAAGAATGGAATAGCTGAATTTTTATCTAAAAAAATTAGTTTTCAACCAACAAAAAAACGAATTTAAAAAAAAAGTCAAATTTTCCACTAAAGAAATTAATTTTTAACTAAAATGATGAATTTTCAATTTAAAAACGAAGTTTTACATGGTAGTTCAAATATTGACAAAAAAGTTGAATTTTTATTCATTGTTAACCAGACAGTTGTATTTTGAACCAAAAATGATTAAATTTTTACAAAAACAGATGAATTTTCAAACCAAAGAAGAAAAAAAATGTCAATCAAATTGATGAATTTTCAACTAAAAAGGAATTGAACTTCCAACAAAAAAGAGATGGATTTTTGCATTGGATTCTACTTATTCAGATTGCATTTATGTTGGAAACCGAGAAAAAAGGGGAAAGACTGTGAAGCCGGCGATGAATAAACAGGAATTTTGAGATTTTATAGACTAAGAATGTAGAGTAGTTTAAATAAACATTGAAGTTCATTTTTAATACTTTTAAAATATTAGGTTAAAAAACTGGACATTTTTCTCAGAAAATATAGTTAATTTTCCATTCCATTTTTTTTTATTTCGGATTACACACTTTTAAATTCGGGCTACGCCTAAAGAAATTATAAAATTCTACGTTTGTTAAACTAAATACTTATTGTTATCAACAAATTTTATCTTCTAAAACTAATTTCGTTAAGATTTCGCGTCTATTTAATTAAAAAAGTTTATATTGTATGTGTATGTATATTATATGTATAAATAATCGTTGACCACCCCCCTCCCAGAAAATTTTAAAAAAATAATTTTCACGGCCCCTTAAATTAAATATTTTTACATTCTTTATAAACTATAATAAACTATACAAATATCAGATTATTTTTAATATAATTATATAAGTAGAATATATTAGCGGTAAAAATAAAAGCATTCCTTTTTACCTTTCGATATTCTCCTAATTAGGATTTGGAACAAACGGATGAAAGTATGAAACGCGTTGGTGGTGGATTGGACGAATTAAATAGTATATTAAGTGCCACGCAGAAAAAACTCAACAGGTTTAAGGTAATATTAAAATCAAGTAAGATAAATAATATAAGAAAACGAAAGAGATAAATTCAAAAGAGAAATATTTCTCAGAAAAGTTATAAAGTGATATCACTTTATAACTTTTCTGATTTACAAGATCCAACAATTGAATAAATTTAAGTAGAGAAGTTGAAAATAAAACAAGTTTTTATTGAAAGCGTACAAAAATTCAACAATTAAATAAAAGAGCAGTAGAAATTGATTAATCTTTAATTTTACTAAAAGTTAGGTTCAAAATTGACCAATTACAAATTTAAATCTATTGGAATTAATCAAATACAAACTTGAGGTATACGCAAATTGAAAAAAATGTATCGTACCTAATTAAATTTTTTTTTAATTTATAGTTCAAATTTGAAATTATTTCAAGTTTTTAAAGCGCTTTAAATTAAGGTATACTAATTAATGTAATAATTTTAATAAGGTATAGGCAGTTTTTTCCGGTGCCGCCATTCGTACAGAAAACATCTGGCTATTGGTACCGAAATTTCGGTACCCGTATTCATGGCCTTAAAATTTTAACAATTTTACATTTATGTTTTCAATTTATTATGTTTATTTATGTTTCGAAGCATTTGATTTTGAAATATTTTAAGAGGCCGTTCAAAGACTGCGTCACACTGCTGAAGGAGGGTTAACAGATTTTGTGACGATTTATGACTTAGGGTGGAGGGGTTAATGAAGAATGTGATATCAAACATGGAAAATATAAATGTGTACAACAATTTTTAAAAGCAATTCATCTAAATATTAGATTTGTACGTTTTGTGTTTTAATTTAGGCATTTATCAAATTAAATCAAAGTAAAAATTTTGTAGTCAAAGGGTGGCGGGGTGTTTTTGCATTTTTGACGTCGCCTTATGGGGTTCAAGCATTTGTGCGATGATATGTGACGAAGAAGGGGAGAGTGGGGAAAATGATCAAACACAGAGTAACGTACTTTTTGAACGGCTCTAATATTAATTTTGCGATTTGTAATTAGAAGCTTTAAAGTTGAATATAATTGAATTTCGAATTTGCATGGACGCATTACAATTTGAACAGCTTAAATGGAAAAATTGACTAACAGGGAACCCTTACGAAGTGTCCGTCTCCGATTTTGATGAAACTGAAATATCTTGTAGAGCATCAACAACAAAATGCCACATTTTTTTAGCTGCGGAAAAACGCTTTATGGGTTTGAAATTGCCATTCAAAAACAAGAGTGCCACGTAACGATTTGACTGTTTCATGTACAACACCATATTTTTAAACGAAACCAGTTGTGAGAATTTCCTTATAATAAGGAATGAAAAATTACATTTCCTCAATTTGATAAAAAAAAATTATGGGGGTAAATCACTTCCAAACATGTTTACATCTACACGAAAGTAAATTTACATTTTTTCTGATTTCCGTCAAAAATCATATTTCAGGGGGATTATAGAAAAAATCGTCAAATAAATCTAAATTCAAGCTGAAAAATAAAAGATATATATATTTTATACATCTGCACGAAAATAAGTTTTCGTGTTTTGCGATTTCCGGAAAAAATCATATTTCAAGGGTAACTTCCCTGAAGATTTATGATCATATTTTTGACGTCATATGCAGTATTTACGAAGAAAACTAATTAATTACTTTTCACGTAACTTATTTTCGTGCAGATGCATAAAAAATATTTTTTTTTAATTTCTCGGCTTGAATTTAGTATTTGTATAATTGCATTTTTGTGTTATTACAAAAAATAACATTAAATGCGTTAAAAGTAATAGTTATCCCCTGAAATATGACTGAAGTACATTTTTAAACCAACTTAAAATTTTAAAAACCCAACTTGCGCAACAAAATTGCACAAGAAGGCTTAAAAAGAATTATGTTCACCAAAAAACTGTTTTTTAAAAAACAAATACTCAAGAAATTCAATTTATGCAAAATA
>CAKNWW010156423.1:0-10639 GCA_932074435.1 Andricus kollari | reverse complement strand
ATTAGTATCCAAGGTCTTTGTTAATAAAATAGCCGGCTAAATAACCACAATAGTTTGAATTCTAAAGGAAGATTTTTTTGCGTTTTGACAAATGTATTTTTTAAATATTTTCAGTTTAATTTTGTCAAATTGCCCTCTTTGAAATTAAAATTTTGTTTAAATTACAATGATCCTTTTTCTTATTCGAACTTGCGACATTTTTATTATTTTTACATTATGCAGGTAAACTTGTTTTGAATTCAGTTGCGACTTTTCCTTGAATTAATCTAAATGCATTGGAATAAATTCTATTTTAGAAAACTGTCAAGTTCTAATAGGTAACATTTTGAGATAATCCGATTTTTCAAGAAAGCACGCGTTCTAAATATAAAATAAATAAACTGAACATTACCAGAATAGATTATTATTGGTCTTTAATTATAATTACTTTGATTATACGCGACAGTTATTCTAATATAATTGTGGGAACCTAAAAGGTTAAAAATGTGCCTATCTGATATTGGTAGAAAAATCGCAGAAGCAAGATTCTCTTTACCTCAAGGCGTTAGACCTTGTGATCGGTTATTCGTGGGTTACATGGGAGAAAGCCGAAGTGCGCGGCATCCAATATGCAATAAACATACGGTGGTTTGACGTATTTAATAGTAACGCGCTCGTATAATGTTTGACATGCATGGAAGCTTTTATGGGGGATGAGTATCTCAGCCTCGAAGACTGCGAAGGTTCTCACTTCCGAGAGCAAATCTTTCACGCACCGATTCTCTTCAGGTGGCGATGAGGGAACTCATGTGAGAGTCCCTGCCCCCCGGGCATATAGCCCGCGGTTAATTGCATGTCTGCTCGTGGAAGATCCTCGAGGCTGTCACGCTACTCTCCGTGATCTGCCGCACCCGGGCGTAGGAGAAGCTCGCTCGAAATTTGCGAACCCTGATTTGCAAAATCTTTGATTTACGATTACCAACGAAGAGAGGCAGCCCGGCCCACAAAGAAGCGCAAAAATTATAGAAGACCCTCGACAGTTTTTTGGGTTGACACTTTCGATGCACGTAAAATTTTTTTTCTTTGAAGTTTTCTAGACCTCGAAATAACTCTTGCACTTTATATCTAAAGTAAATTAGGAAGATTAAGGTCTTCTTACAAAACACTGGTTTTGGTTACTATTACTTGACCAAAAAATAAATTTTTGGCATGTTCTTTTAGAAAAAAACAACATTTTTCCGAATCTCTGATTGAGTTGAAGCCGGAGTTTGAAAACCTTTTAAGATATCCTAGAATTAAATTAATAAGTTACCTTCAAGGAAATTATGAAATTTCCTCTAATGGGTCTTAATACTAATAATATACGTAGAACATATTATTTATCGTTATATTTTTTTAAATTAAAGCAATGGCGTTCTCGAAATGCAAAAATGAAAGTAGTTGAAACTACCAGGCTGCAATTATTGCGCCTTGTGTGTTCCAGTTTTGCTCTTACATCGACAGTATTTAATTAACCGAGGTATAATTATGCCACTTTCAAAGAATTTATCGTAGCGCCCTTCCCCGATCCAAGCAACCCTTCAAAGTCGACTTCCGCGTCAGCTTGCTCAAATAATAAAATTACACGCTGAAGAGGGAACGGGTTTGACACGCTGCTTCGACGACCTTTCCTTCCTAGCTGTTCTTGTTTTACCTCTCTTTTATCTCCTTTTAACGATTCTTAATTAACATCAAGGATATCAATTTCCTTAAATTTGTCTCTAATTCCTTTAGGAACCGCGCCGAAGAACGAGTAGACGGAAATATGATTCCTTCAGTAAATTAACAGTTGGTTGATATTTAAAAAGAATAAAACTTGTTATACTTGTAAACTGAATTCTGAATTCAACCAACGTTTAAAACTAGCAGTAAGTTTATTAATTAATATTCTCACGATATCTCACTTGAAAGTGTTTTATTTAGTAATGCTATTACAATCTATGACACTTATTTAATCTGCGAACTTTTCATTTATAACACCTTTAAGAAACTCTCATTTACTTATAAACTTCTTTTTTGCGCCAACAGCAGGATGGTATTAATCATTGCTTCGTTTACTTCGTTACAAGATCAGGTAAAGAAGTCCCATCGTGAGTGAGCATTAAGAGCATCTTGGTCGCTCGAAGACTTGTAATTATAATCTAAAAGAGTGCGTAGTTTATTAATTGCGACGAGTATGTCATTCTAGATATGCTTCCGGTACATTTTGTTTTGTGTCAGCGTGAGAATTTCTGAGTTTAAGTAGAGTACGTAGAGTATGACTATACTCAAGCTCATCAACCGTTAAATGCTTCATTGCTTTTAACCGTCTCTTTTTAGCCTGAAGCCTGATTAATTTGCAATGTCCTCGCTTTAAGGTAAATACCTACGCTACTATTTCAAGAGGCGATTAACTTTCAAATAATTGTAAATTAATTTTTCATTTTTATTGCCGCTAATTATACAAATTAAAAATCACATAATAAGCACACTTTTATTCAAGATTTCAAGACTATACACCTCATCAACTTTTTGATGGTCGGTGTATTATAGAGCCACGGTCCAGCAGAAGCATATTGTGCCACAAGAGTCAGGATCCTGAAGAGAAGGGATGAAAAGAAAAAAACTGGAGTGGGTGGGATATAAAACTGGGAGAAAAAGCGCGGAAGACAACAAATCCATCATCTCCCGCTAGAGAACTGAAAGGAGCGCGCCACCGCCGCACTCTGTGTAATTATTGCCCCGGCCCCTGTGGCCCGACTCGAAAAACACCCCGTTTATTATGAGGTTTTACAGCCGCTTAAAATATAACCCTCGAGATCCAGCGAGAAGGAGTGCGAGGACAAGGGTGAAAAATAGCCAAAGAAGGAAGAAGAGAATAGAAGAGAAGAGAAAAAAATAGAAAAGGAAAGAGATCTATCAGTGATGTGTCGCGGTAGTAGTGCATTGTTCATCCACCGCAATTATATGCACACCAACAATTGGATGGTGCCTCACACCGACATGGGACAATGTGCCCGTGCACGCGCTCTCGCGAAAGAAACGGTATATGTGCGTTCGCGCGATGACATGGTCCATTGAAAACACGACTCCGCACGCAAACAAACGCTGGTGAACGCAAAAGAAGTAACTCTGAATGAGCGATGCCTACGGAGAACTATGGAGTTTCTCCTCTATTAGCATCCACTCTGTCTCGACGTGCAACACCGGTGCACCAGGAACAAGAGCAAGATAAAGGGAAAAAAAGTGTGGTAGAGAGCAAGATGGAGGAAAGCGGTCATTATGGAGATTGAAACAACAGCACCGTTCGGCCAACGCGTTGGTTGGTTGGTGGGTAATCATCGTCAGAATAGATGAAACCTCGCCTCATCGAAAAGCATTACACGAGGTACAGAATACCGTTATGGTGATCATGGTAGCAGGATCGATTAAGGATGCGACTAAAACACGTGGTCATCAGATTTTAAACTCTGCTTGATTTTAAGTTCTCCTTTGCATCCATCCATCCATCCACCCAAAACCCACCCACCCCTCCATCCATCCATCCTGTTAATAAAACAGTCTCAAATACTTTAAAACATTCTAGATCATAAGCTGTTGATGTTTTCGATAATGTCAGAATTTTCGACAGAAGATTCATGATATTCAGATGGAATACATTATTAATAATCTTGTATAAAATTTTAGATCATTTAGTAAGGCATCCACTAGGGTGGTCAAAAAAAAATTAACTTCGAATTTCGTTTGGGATTCATTTTGGAACGTTCCCATAATACATTTAACTGAAACGAGTGAAAATTACATGGAATTCTTAAAATCATTTCCCTGAATGTGACGTGTGCGTTGATTTTTTATTTTCACTTATTCATAATTATTTTAAAAATTTACACCTTCTTAAAGTAACATGAACTAATTGGTTAAAATTAAATATAAACACCATCGATTCACTTTATTGTCAATTGTTTAAATCATTGTTAATAATTTAAATGTAAGTTGTGACTAAAATAATTCAGAAAAGCAAAGTTTATTGTGATTTTTTCAAAAAATTCCATTAGATATTTTTATGTTGACACTTTTTATAACTTGACCATAATTTCATAAATAATTTTAATTTGTTGAAATAATATTGTAGAACACAATATGAAAAATTTACACCTTGTCTGAGTATCTTGAAGTATTTGATTCAAATCGAAAATCAACACGAACGATTAATTAATTATATCATTTCATTCTGAAAAAGTGAGACATTTTTCCATTATGAAGAAAATTTACTTAAAAATGTGAAAAGTATTTCAGAAACTATATACTGGGTGTTTTTTTAAACTTCAGACATCGAAATATAAAAACAAATACACATCTTATGAAAAAATATCTGTGATAACAACTTTTTATTTTCGAGGGAGAAAAGCGAATTTGAACAAATTTATCCCAGCCCCCACCCAACGAGGCAGGGGGGGGGGGGGGGTCGCGAAACGAAAATAGGATGCGTATTTTTGAGATATTTCGATGTCTCAAGTTAAAAAAAAACACCCAGTATAAGTAATAAAAAGTGTCCATTTGAGAGGAGCTAATGAAATTGGTTAAGAAATTTGCAAAAAACTGCACTATTCTGCTTTATTCCAGTAAAAAGTTACATCTTAACAATTGAAAATTATTTGAAGAATTAAAAATAAAGAAAATTGATCGTGTGATTTTTGACTTAAACTTTTCATTTCGTGTTACTCAGAGATGGTGTAAATTTTTGATATTTTGTTGAAAGAAATTGTTTAAAGAAACGAAAATTATTCTAAATATTAAGGGTATGTGTTAAAAATACAAGATACACCAGAATCCTATGAATTTTGAAAATAATTTTACAAAATTCATAGTGTTTCTGCACTATTCCAATCAAAAGTTACATTTAAGCAATAACAAATTGGTTTAACAGTTAATAACAAATTAAATCGGCCATTCTTATTTTTTATATTGCCCAATTGCATTATATCTTTGTGAGGATATTGATAATTGGCCACAAAATGTAGAAAAAATTGTGTAAACAATTAAAAATTAATAAAAAATACATTCAAATTTTTAATTTGACCAGCAAAAATTATCTATGATAAAAAATCCTCGTTTAGAGAGTAGTTTTTGGTGCATGCTGTGAGGGGTTGTGGAGGCCGAAATCAAAAATCAATGCATACGGCACATTCGAGGAAGTGATTTTAAAAACTCTTTGTAACTTGCACTCGTTTTATTGAAATGTACGCCTACCAGTCTCATATTCGTAAAAATTTGGGGTTTCCCAATGTATTTTCAATGGAAAAATTGAGGGCGTGGGCCGAACCCCTAAACGTTTCTGATAACAAAAAATACGTATTCACTTTTTTTTGGAAGCCTCACAAAATAAGCCATTATCCTAAACGAAATCCACAGTAGTTCTGTATGCACAGGGAGTCAAGAGGAATAGCAAAAAAATTATTCCATAAAATACGTCATAATTAATTAATACATATGACTCTATTGTATTGACGTGTTTTAGGAAAGTTATGTTTGGATGCTTCTTGGATTTAAGTAAGTTTTTTTTAACCAAATAGGTTTTTGGCAGGACACAAAGACGGTTTATTTTAATTTCTACATTTAACTCATATTTAAGAAAAACAAGTCAGTTAAAAAATTTGTTTCATTTATACTTGTCATCTGACAGCACATTATACTGATCTAATTTGTAGCAAAAAGGGTGTTTACTTCTGAATTGAGAATGATGTGCAAGCTGTGATTACATATGTACATCGAATGTATTTAAAAACCCATGTGACTCTAACTCTTTATCAAAAATATTTCTTCGTTTTAGTTCTAATTACCCAAAGGATTATACTATATTAACATGCGTCAAACTTTTCATGTTAATTTAAAAATAAGCATCTATACGAGTTTAGATTTTCCTGATGTGGGTAGTATTTCACTATCTGATTTGGTTACTTTTTGAATTAGTTTGTAATACCATAGAATTTTCAACTTTTTTTTCGAAAATTCAATTTACTTTGACAGGTTTATCCTACTTTAGAAAAACATTAAACGTTTTAGAGAAGTAAGCGATAACAAAATACCGACTTAATTTGATTGAAATGATGACTTTGCTTCCGAATGAAAAAATTAATATAAATTGCAAGTAATGATACTCATAATATTTTCAGGTAATTAATCAAAACAAAATAAATTAATAAGTATATTGGAAACAATAATACTAATTCTAAAATTTTATATTTTTTAACTATTTTGAAATAAATGCCTCAGTAATTAGGAAAGCTTAAAAAATAAAAATTGCATACAAGAATAGATGTTCCAAAAAACTGCCAACAAAAAGAAAATTACATACATTCATTCAAGGGAGAAATCAATTCCTAATTTGATAGGATGCAATATACACTACAACCCTATGTAAAAAACTTGTTCGCACCATGAAAAAAATATAATACATCCCATTAAGAAGGGAAAAAACTGTCAGATTGTATTTTGGACACAAGGGCAAAGCAACCCTGAGAGTTTACACGGCTTATAAGAGAAAGGTCCCAGGTATTCCACGGTCAACTAACGCCCAAAAACCATCAGGACGAGATATTTTACCATTTCACAGGGGTAGAAGCGAGGCACACTTGCATACGTAATAATGGTATAAACGTGAGGGGTGTCCCGTTTCTTTTATGCTAGAAATCTACTATAAAGCTGACAAAATCACAGCGAATCCCTCCCCTCAGTATACAAAATCCAAATGGTCATCGTAAATAGAAAATCCGTTTTTTCCATACGCACACGAAAAGTGGCAGAGTTTATTCATAATGTAGCGCGTTATGTGCGTCCCGACGCTCTTTGCATGAGGGGTGAAAAAACGAGGCTTTTCGTTAGGGTGATGTCATAAATGTGCGAATGCTTCCTCTAACGTCGCAATTTACATTTCCGACGTGGATATGAGTATATAACTTAGGCAACTTTATCCAAATAAGATACTATTATTTTTTTATAGTCGGAATTTAA
Source organism: Andricus kollari (assembly GCA_932074435.1). NCBI lineage: Eukaryota > Metazoa > Arthropoda > Insecta > Hymenoptera > Cynipidae > Andricus > Andricus kollari. The sequence continues at coordinate 3,631 of CAKNWW010156423.1, read as the reverse complement.
TGACCAAATCTGAAATTTAAAACCATACCTTTGGCACAGGTCAACTGCAAAAAATCGTTCTCTGCAGAAATAAATTTTCTGTTAATTTGACACCTGCGTGGTTGTCTTCACCTGCTAAACGTGAATTTTGCCTGCCACGTGCCATACTTTTCTTTTTTTTTAATGTATTATGTAATTTTTACAGATTAAATAAAATTAATAGATGACCTAACCCTAAAGTCAACAACGAATGTCCACATTCTCATAGAAAATTATTGAGGGTCAATACAATCTCCCACCCATTATTATTAATATATTTCACATCAATTTTTTTCGAATACTATATTGCATCTTCAGCAAATTATTATATGAAAGTAATCATTTACCGTTAGTATTACTTAAGAATGTAATAAATTAACTCATTCGTACTTTAATTTTCTTGAATGAAAATCAAGTAACTTTACTTACATTTCGAAATATTTGCTACTAGAATCTAATTAAAACATTCTGATTAGTATTTTTTTGTCATTATAAAAACCATTACTTTGAATTATAAGTATAAGTAAAGGAAATTAATCTTTTTTCATAGTTTAATTTTACTGCCTGTTTCAGTGTTAGTTTAAGTAAAATAGGAAATCTCAGAAAAGATGGAAACGAGGTTGAAAAACTGAACAAGACGTAGTCATCTAGCGAAGCGCCGCGCGACGGAGAATTAATTTTCATGGTCCGTGGGTCAAGATCCCAATGAATAACAATAAAGTAAGGGCATATGAAACCGCGGGCGCTGGAGGATCGTTACGCGCAACATTAACTTTCAGCTTAGCCTCGTTTATGCAAATCTCTGGGGCATCTGTTTCTCGCGGTTTTGAAACGCTCTCTTTCCAACAATCGTGGTGACCAGCCTGACGTCATCTCTGCTTCGCGTCCTAAGTTCAAGGGTTCAGACAGATGCGTGAGCGCTAACGAGAACAATTTGAAGTTCCACTTTGCTCCACAATTCTCTCTAAAAATAAATACAACCACTTTAATGTGTACAAGGCTCTTCTCATAAAGACATATGCTTCAAGCCTTACAAACTTACGTGATTCTTGTAAATAATTTTAAACTTCTACAAAGTAACTGTCCTTCGAAGTAGCATGTTACTTTGAATCTAAAATACAAATTTTGTTCAAGGGCAGAGATTACGGTGCATAGATTATTTAAAAACTAGAGCTTACTATAAAACGTTAAATAAAACTTACTATACAACGTTAATTTGAGTACATATATCTAGATTCAGTACCCGATTAATTTCGAAATGTAAACATAATTACTGGATATAATAATCCACCAGTGGCCGCGAAAGGAAGAGGAGTAGGGAACAAAAAGTCGTAATTGCTGGCGCAGAGCGAGAGTATAACGCCAGACCACCTGGTTTGCTATAACAGCTAGTTGGAATGTGGTCAGGATAAGCAGGTTCAGCAGGGTGACGGTTTATCCTTTGGTCGATCCACAAAACCAATAAACAGTAATTTGAACCCCCTTATTGTCTCCACAAATAGATCTTATATAATACAATTATTAAGGAATTTTCTCTTCAAATAAAAAAACCTTGGGCGATAAATCTTCCATTACACGATATTAACCCTTTAACCACCAGTATTTTTGCTTTTGAGCAACAAAAAATACAAAACTATTCTTTTATTAATGTAGAAGATTTAAAATACCAAAAAGTTTTAAATATCAGGGCATGACAGAGAGAATATAAAACATAAAAGCTGATGTATTTATAATAAATTTAAATCTTCTGACTGAAATCATCGCTTTAAAATAAAAAACTGTTTTTAAGTGGGAATACTGATTTCTGGAGAATGTAATGGACTCTTATTGGCCCACCAAGTAGGGTCCAGCTGAGTGAAAATACTTATCAGGGACAATGAGTCGTCAGTGAGTATAGATGTTTTGGAATCAAGGTGGTTTCGTCCTGAGATATTAACGATCTTTCAATGAGCGGCCATAACCGCAGGCAAAGTCTCAAGTCTGCGCATGGCTCTCGGCCCGATTCCCGGCATTTAAGTCTTAAGTGGCAAGATGTTCGGGCATATCTTTGCACCCGTGCCTTTACGACTCGACATAATGAAATCTGGCGACGCAGCCGCAACGCTAAACTGGCTTCGACGGGGATTTAAACGAAAGCCAATTATCGAACCTCGCACTGCTCTCTTATCATTAAGAACCCATATTCATTTACTGCTTTCTATACACTACGAAATAGAGCTTTTAAAATAACTGGAATCCCGATATTTATGCTTCTGTCCAATATTCTTTTTCAGTATAAAGTTCCGAGTAGCTCAAAAGAAAATTTCAAGATAAATTTGAGTGATTTTGACCATTTTTAGATGTGTCCCTGCCAATAATAATAATAATTTTGTGGCCCAAAAGATCGAAATTCGATTTTTGTTCATCGATACCCCGAAACTTGTTCGATTTTCGAAAAAAGAAATCCCGTATTTTTTTCTCAACGTTAACCTGTACCCCCGGGCTTTTGAAATGAACATGGGGTTTTAAATGGGAAAAGCTCCGTTTTCGAAAAAATGGAAGCAAGAAGTACTTGTTATATACTTTTTGTGAATTGAAGTATTTTTACATCTTAAAAAATGTTTAAGGAATAATTTACAACCAATAAACTTAAATATACCTCCCCAATTCCCTTTTATTTTGCCCGGAAAATTACCCAAAAAATCGTGCAAAGTTATTATCTTTTGGGATAAATGATATTAATTTAACGAATGTCAAGAGTAATACTAAATGTTAAATATATTTGTAAGCTATTTAAAGATTTTTCATTTATTTAAACAATCTTTTCTCCTTCAAGTCGTAAAAATTGATTATTTTCTGGAATTAATGACACAATTAACGAAGTTAGGAGTAATATATTTTTGAAGGGTATTTGGTAATTATTTAAACAATTTACGTTTGTTTAAACAATGTTTTCCTCCTGTCAAACGTAAAAAGTTATTCTTTCTGGAATTATTAACATCATTTATAAACGTTGAGTGTAACATTTTTATGTTTAAGATATTTCGCAATTATTCAAGCAATTAATAATCATTCACTTGCGCCTTTTTATAGGGAAGGTAGAAAAAAGTGTAGTTTCTTTTGAATCTCCTAAATTATGTCGCTTATTATTGAGTATTTCCATACCTCAAAATGTAAATCCATCCTATTTATCCATCCTATCCATCCATTCTATTCATGCAGCATGTCCAGCCATTAAATCCGTCCAGCTTAGTTATTCATCTATCCATTCCACCTATCTGTTTCATCCACCCATTCTGTACATCCATACCATCTATCCATTCCATTCATCCATCCTGTCTACCCATCCATTACATTCACCCATTCAGTACATTCATCCTACCCATATATTCATCCATCCATCCCGTACATTCATGGTGTCCAGGCATCATGTCCATCCATCTGTCCACCCCCCCCCCATCTATTTAATCTATCCAATCTCTACATCCATCCTATCCATCCAACCTGTCCATCCATCCTAACCACCAATCCCATTCATCCATCTATCTATCTAGCTATCCAACCCATCCATTCTATTCATACATCCGGTCTATCCATCATATCCATCCATCCTGTCTATTCGTCCTATCTATCC
>CAKNWW010156419.1:0-13837 GCA_932074435.1 Andricus kollari | reverse complement strand
TTTTTTTTTTTTAATTAAATGTGACTTATATTATTGGGGTGGTAATTTCAGGGTTGTTACAGAAGTCAGCTTTCAATATTCAAGAAAATTTCCACGTTTCCCAGGTCAACTTTTCAAAAATTTCCAGGACAAGTTTTTCAAAAATTCTATTCAAAATTTGAACACATCAATTTTAAAGCATTGTACGTTTGCAATATAATTGCCAGAAAAATTATGATATGCTACCAGCGGAAATTATCTACCCGCCTGTTTTTTGAACTGTTGCTGAAGTTCCTCGATTTTTATAATATTAACACGCAATTTTTTTCCTCGCGATATCGCGAAAGGTAATAAAATTCTGCGCCTGATGAGCTCAACTTGAAGGAAAAATGTCAATTTTATAAAAATATATTTGTAAAAAAACGTAAAATTGAGATGTTTGCGAAAAATTGGAATAACTCTGAAAATAATTAACATTTTTCAAAATTGCTGTGCTCATTTTGAAGTTAAGTCTCAGCAGTATTTTACCTAGATTCTGCTCTAGGGTCAAACTTGGTGCAACAAAGTCACAAAATTTCAAGAATGTATATATTTACAAATATTTTTTTTAACTCATAATTTATATTTTAATACATTTTAGTAATATTTATAAAAATATATATTTTTTCAACTAATGATAAGAAAAATCATTATTTTAAATTTTGCGATTTTTTGCACCAAATTCGACCCTAGGGTAGTCTCTACGGAAAAAAATCTAAAAACATCTTAACAATTTTCAAAATACTATAGAGATTTACCCTTAAAATTACTCCAAAAAACTAAGAAAGTGTATATTATTTCCCGAGTTATTCCAATTTTACGAAAATATTTAAACTTAAGGTCTTTTCGCAATATCTATTTATTAAATTGACATTTTGCCTTCAACTTAGGCTTATTAGATGCAGAATTCTTTAAACTTCCGTGTTGTTATGATGACAAAATTTTCATGGCAGCGTTATAAAAAATGAGGCATTTTAGCAACAGTTCGAAAAATAGGCGTGTGGATCATTTTTGCCGGTACTGTATATAAAATTATTAATCAATGTAAATTTTTAAAGTCTTTTCGACTATTATTTCATTCTAAACAAAGTTTTTTAATATGTGTTGATATAGTCTTCGCAGTTTGCAGGTTAAAATTAAACGAAAGATTCAAAAATTACAAATTTTGAAACGTTTCGGCCAACAATTTGGGCCCTGTTCTGTCATAATTTATTGTCTAAAAAAGTTAAAAAATAATCAAAAAGAAAAAAATTGAAAATATAAAGGTACATACCAAATATTGTAGAAAATAAACTTTGTCAATTTAAAAAGTCAGATTTTAGATAAAAAACTAAATTGCCGTACGGAGTAAGTTTTAATACAATAAGTAAGTTTTCTAATACAATAAAAAATGATTAATATATAATAGATAGTAGAAAAAGTAGTAGGTAATACGCTTACCGTGCTCATGCAAATCGTTATAACGTAACTCAATCAAATATGTATATCAATCTGAATTTGTAAAATATGCAGAAAAGTACGAAGATAATTATTAAAAATTCAAAAAGAAATAGCAATACAAATTTCCATGCTCTTTTTCAAAATTCCAGGACTTTTCTAGGTTTTCCAGGTTCTTTAGCAACCCTGATTTTGTATCTTGCTTTGCAATGACCGTTTTTTAAAAAGAAAAGATTAAAAGAATAAAATTACCGATTACAATTTTATTGTTGTCATATACAGTTACACCAGTTGGAACTCTAATTGTTATATCCTCTCCAGGTTGGCCTATTAAGCCATGAGCAGTACTATTTGAACCTGTTCCAGCTTGCAGCTTCATGTTCTTGAGTTTATTATCAACACCTTTCAAGGTGATATCATCTTTCGCTTCTATGAAAACATGACCACCTCTACCACCCACACCCCCGAAGCGCGGAAATCCTGAACCTCCTGCACCAGATCGCACATCCAATCTCAGATGATCCAGAAAACCTTTACGCAGGTATTTTCTCATAGGCTGAAATAAAACGTTTTATTACTATTAATCTGAAAATCTAATTTAAGTTGTAAATCGCTGTTAAAATGCAATGTTCTGTTTTAATATTCAGTGTTTGACACGTTACCAGTCAAAAGTAAAGCGTTAACTCTATCGTTACTTCCTTTAAATTTGTAACGCGTTGCAGTTTCCGTTACGGAAAAAAGTACCGCGTTACCTTAGCATTACTTTTTTTTCTAACAATGTTAATACGTCATTTTAAATTCCCGAAAATTTGACATAAGATTTTTTTTTATTTCAAAGTGTTTTCAAACTTAAAAATTATATTTCAATTTATGTAATTTATCAAAGAATTTTATATTTTTAATCTGTGAACTATTTTCATTTTACACTATTATAAATTCTAAATCATTTGCATAGAATTTATTTTCTTTCATTAAAACTAGTTTTTTAAAAAGTTCATCATTCAAACGAAATATTTTAACTTTAAGAATAGATCCTGCTATGCCGAAAAATAATTCTGGTTCTACACTTCAAGTCACGAAATCTCTCAGCAACGAAATATGTTGTTTTAGAGGAAATTAGGCGACACGTATATTTCCGATTTAAGAAAAAAAATGCCACAAGTTACGGATATTTAAATCTTGATATCTATTTTACAAAAAATCACAAATTTTGTCCTTAAAATTCTATAATTTTTTACCTAATTCATATATGCGAATTTTCTTTACGGATTCTGTTGAGTTTTACTGATAGCATGCCTTCCTTACATGTATTAGCAGACATTTTTTTTAAATTGCAAAAAATAAAAAGGGGGGGGGGGGGGTTGCAAAAAATCTTCTGTATTTTTTCTTCGAATTGTGATAAGAAGATTTTCTGAAAAATCCACCTTTTTTATATTCTGCAATATTTTTTAAAAGTTTCTGTTTAAGAAAGGCAGTCTATCAGTTTTATGTGGACTAAACAATTTTTCAAGCCAGGAAAATTTTTATTCCTGAAAATATAATTTTCTAATTTTTGTCGTAAATGCTGCATGATATCACAAAAGAGTAAGAGGCATTCTTTATAGAAGTTATTGATATGTGCAAACTTTTTGGTTTAAATTTGTTTGTACATTTGTTTTTTTTCGAGAAAAATGCGATAATTTTATTTATTTAAATTCCCCTAGCAACAAAAATGACTTAGCCCGCATAAAACTTACAGGATGTCTTATTGTCTTCCTTATAAAAGGGAAAATTAAAATAAAATTGGAAAAACCATAGGTGTAAGCTTTTTGTGAAAATCGACATAAACCGAAAAGAAAATGTTAATATCTAAATTAGGTAAAAAACTGTAGAATTTTAAAGTCAAATTTGGTGATTTTTGAAAAATAGACGTCAACATTCATATATTCGTAACTTCCTGGAAATTTCATTTTTCTAAAACCGGAAATATACGTGTCTAAAATATACGTCCTCTAATAAACAATATATTTCGTCGCTGAGCGATTTTGCGCCTTGAAGTGTAGAAGCTGCCTAAATTTAAATGGATTCCACCCATATATAAAAATCCCAATCATGGGATTTTTAAAAATTTGTTGTATGAGGGAAAAAATATGGTGAATTTTTTTAGAACTTTTTTTTTACTGCGAATGAGCAGAACAAAAAACAAAAAAAAGTTTCTTATTCAAATTATCATTTGATGAAGATAACTGAAACGAACCATTTGTTTCACTTTGCGTATTTGACCATTTATTAACAAAAAAATAAAAATAAATTGTTCGCTTATTTCTTTAGTTAGCATTGATAAAACGATCGAAAATCTTTTTAGGTCTGAAAAACGCTTTTTAAACAGATAATTTTCTTCATTACTTTCTTGATTTGGCCATTTTTATGGATTTGCAAGTACAGGTATCACAGCGCTGCAATAGCTCAAAGAAGGGCAAATAAAGTAATTTTTTACGAAAAAAGGGAAAAATAGGGGTTCTTCTTAATACTTAAAATCTTCAAAATCCTTTGAAATTTGTCGAATTCCATCATATCCCTTGAAGCTGTTGAAATCTATTCAAATTGGATAGCTTGTTTTTTTCTTTTATATATAATACCTACAGTATTCCAAATATGAACTGCTTTTTAAAATAAACTGTATACAAAAATGGAAACATTTTGTTTCAGTTCCACAAAAAAACACCTATTGATTTTTTACACATACTTAGTATTTTAAGAATTATTGATAATGAGAAGATATTTACTTCATTATTAGTAAAACGAATCTTAAAGTATATAATAACAAAATTCAAAAATACCTTTTCTACCTGCTCTATCTTTTTTGCGTAATATAAAGTTCTAGTTATGAACACCATTTTCAGGTTAATTTGATGAACACTGCTGATATAGAATTTAAGAAACGAAAATATATCACATAGAGTTTATTGTTAAACTTTCCACTATTGTTTAAAAATCACATTTTACTGGTATAGGTTAGGTTCAGATCGTTACTTAAACAATTATTTGAACATGTTAATCGTACTAATTGTGGAAATTACTTAGGCATATAATAATCCGGGTTCTTTACTGAATGTATTTACTGAAAAGTACCGGCATATAGTATTATTTTTGTTAAAAAAATAGAAAAATAACAACACGCTACAAATTCACACTTCGTGAAATCGTCGTGGTATCTCGTGTTCTCTCGTGTTTCCTCTTTTCTGTGTTGTTTGCTCGAATTTGCTCGTGTCACGCCTGTCGTCAGTTACGGATGGTCATTTTATTTTCAATCCTTCATATTGACAGTACATGGGAAGCACCAAGGTCCAAAACATTATTTTAAACTTTATAATGATTCTTTTATAATATATTTGAAATTGTACCTATTGAAATAAAATATATATTGCCATTTATATAATTATTTTTCGGAAACAAACTTCTTTGTGCAATGGTGATTCATATTCGGCGGGGTTTGTGATCCAATCAGAATATTGTGCGTATGCGCGCTACGCGAACGTGCTTTCCTGCAAACACCGGTGACGCAGCTCAGTGCGTTCCGGGCACGGTGTCTGCGCCATTCGCCTCAATTCGCCTGCTTTCGCCATTTTGTGCAGCGTGGACTCGACGACTCGTGGAGGACAGTGCAGAACAGGGATAGTGATTAGTGCAAAAATCGTGAAAATGTGTTTTTAATATTGCAGTCGTTAGAATCATATTGCTGATAAAATGACGCAATTTTTACCGCCGAATTTGTTGGCTCTGTTCGCTCCGCGCGACCCAATTCCGTATTTGCCACCGTCATCAAAGCTCCCACATGAAAAGAAAAATTGTGGGTATTTGGGCGTCGGATCGTTTCTCAAATTCTTTGAGGTAAGCGCGATATTCTATTGTTCATATTTTATCGATTTCAGAGTGTTTCATTAGCGTTACATATTGGATTTCGTTCCTAATATCTGATTTTTCCCACGTCATGTCTGCTCCTTTTTTGTTTACAATTTACTTTATTCATCTTTACTTAGCACTTAATTGTTTTCATTGTTGGTTTAGTTTACTGTTTTATCATGCAGCAGTAAGGTATATTCATTTTCTTACTCCAATAGTACAAGCTCTTCAAGTATTTACGTCAACCTTGGATCAGTCACGCAATCGTGATATTTTATAGTTCATATGGAATGTGTATCGTGCAATATCACGAGAAGGACAACTTCTGCATATTTGTATTTTTCATGGGATAGATATTGCCCTTTATTATTATTACGCAGATATCATTTTTACGAAATTTGGAAAAATTGTGGACAATTCCCAGGGTCATGCAGTTTACTTGGTATTTTACCTGTGTAAATGCCTAAAGTATTTTACGTAAACAACTTCGAGTGACGTGTCACACGATTAAAGTTTAAAGTGATTTAAAAAATTAGGAAAATTATTAAAATGGGATTACTAGATGGCTCAAGTTTTTTCTTCAAAACTGGTAACAAATTTTTGCAAATTTAATTATGTTGGATGTCTTTTTAATGCTTTTTTCCAAAATGTTGTAGGTTATAATAATTACACTAAACCCCTAATCCCTATTGAAAATCCACACTTAGTAAACTACATAGGAATTAATGCGGCAAACTACATGGGAACCCATATGGTATCCTATATCGATTCCGGTTGTACATGAAATCCTGCATTATTAACTTTTTTTGTGAAATATGGGGTCAATCTTTCAAGTCACGAAAAACTACTGCGCACCATTAAGTTTTTATTGAAAAATGCCCTATCTAGATTTCCTATAAGGTATACCTATAGAAATTCCCATCCCATATTGAAATGGGGATTGAGATCCCATTTGGGTGCACAAGTGGGTTCCCATGTTACTCATGTCCATACGAAATAAGATATCGCGTTGTAAATTTGGGAAATTATATAAAAGGCGTTAAGGAACGTTTTTATGGTTTGAAATTTGTAGAATTATAAAAAAAATATATATTTTTTTAAATTTTTGTTTCCAGTGCTAAAAATGTGGTGCTGTGTAATATTCACTCGAAACGAGGTATTAAAAAAGAAATGATTTTTAGGACGATTCACTAAAATTTCAAAGGTTTCCGGATCTCGCGGATATCTTTAATTATATTATTTATTTTCCACTTCTTCTATCGAGCGAGGTTTGAGAAAATAATAACTTTCTATGCAGAAGTTTTTGAGAAAGTATATGGGATATGAAAGCTGTCTGCAAAAGAAATCAAAAAGAAAATCAAAAAACTCGAGGTTGTTGCGAGAGAAGTTGCCCTCCAAAGGTTCTAAAGAAAATAAATGTAAAAACCAAAAGGCGGAACTTATTAAAAAAAAAATTAAGTTGTAGATAAACACAGTGAGTGGTTAAGAAATATAAATATTACAGACGATAACTTCAAGAATTGCCTTGTCTGTTCCTTAAATATTCATACAAATGATTAGTTTGATGGGAATCATGAGCACAACTATTAATTAATAACCTTCCTCTTATTTTGTGGGGTTCTTCAATTATATTTCTGGACGTAGCTTCAGCTTTTGCGAAACTACAAAACCTGTCTAAGTCCAAAAGTACCATTTTCTACACTTGAAAATACTTTTCTTATTAAATTATTGCTACTACATATGAATCATCTTTAAATGGACTGTTCATAGCAACTATGTTTTGTGTGGCACCGCAGCGTCCCTGTTGGCGTGGTGGATGTTTTTTTCTCCAATTTTGTAGTTACTTCTAGTACTGAAATTGGTACTTACGTGAAAATATGTAGGCGTCCGCATGAACAGGGCCTTATGGACGGTTCTAGTTCAGACTCGCTTAAAATTCAACCCTCACGGTTTTCAAACAATTCATAGATTTGTAATAACCCATTACAAAAAACTTCCCTGTTCTTTTTCTGCGAACAATTTCTGCACAGAACATTTTTGTTTGCTCATAAAAATTCTAACTTCTCTGTTACATAATCATTTGAAGAGTACTGTGAAGGTTGTTATCTCGAAATTTAATTAAAAAATTTAAAATGGGTTTTGAATACGGGTTGAAAACCAGTACAGAATTACGATTACTTCAAAAACTATAAACAATAAACTTTTTCAAAACGCGGAAAAAAGAGGCATTTATTTTTTTATAAAATATTACACTTTAAAAAACTTTGTTTGTAAGTCAGTGTGCTGTGCCAGTCTCATCCATTAAGCCAGTTTGGAAGTAACATTATTTTTTTTGCGAAGTTTAAAACAATTATTGAAATGTAAAAATAAGTTTTTATTAAAAAAAAAGCGTTTTAGGTAGAATTTCCAGCTTGTACAGTGAAAAAACACATTTCTTGTCAAAAATGTTTAAAAAACACAATTAGTTTACTATGTCGTGTAAGTTTCAATGCATTATAAGCTTAAATGAAGTTTAATTAAGGTTTGTGGCAAAAAAATTTATCAAGATTATGCAAAGAATATTATTAATAGACGATTGGAATTAAAATATGAATTCTAACCTAACTTTTAGGTCAGATTTTACGTTCTTATAATTTATTTAGATAGTAAATATTTCATGTATAAATTAATAAAAATTTACTTTGAGTTCGTGTGTGCTTCGAAATAATTTCATTTAAGTTTATAATGTGTTGAAATTTACAATAAATAGTACAATAATGATTTTTTTGTTAGAAAAACATTTTTGTCAACAAATGTGTTTTACTGTATAAGAAGTAAATTTCATATCTAACACGTTGTGCTTAAAACGGTCTTATCTTTAGTATGCAATAATTACTTTAAACCCCATCAAAAAATCGTAAAAACACTTTTATGCACGAATTGAAATGCATCGTTGAAATTCGACCTACTCTTTCTAGTTTTGACTTTTGTCACCAGGTGGCCTACCGTAGTTTAACCATCCCCAATAGGATATTATCAGATATTATTATATCCTATATTATACAATATTTTTGAATAATTAAACGTCCTGGGACATAACGATGTTGGTGTCAAAACCCGAGTTTTTTAGGGGACACAAAAAACTGTCAACTTTAACGCATTGCATTACTTTCCACCTATTATTTAGCTCTATTGAATCGTGAAAGCATTTTTAAAAATGATTTATAAAATCGAGGAAAATATTCCCATTTTAAATTGTAACTAATTTTTGAAGGAAACTGAAGGTGAATTTAGGAAAAAAGTATTCCAGGTTAAAATTGTTTAGTTAACAATATTTATTTAGTGTTTTATGTTTTGGCTTTCTGTGTAGATAAAAGTTTCAACTCTTCTTAAATTATAATGTTGTAGGGCTCATTTCATTCCTTGAAAGATTCTCTACAAATCTCTTTGGTATGTTTTTATTCGAACAATTGTATTAAAGAAAAATATTGTTTATAAAAATAACAATTGTGTAATTCGTAAATACATTGTTTAAAGTAAAAACGTACCAAAGAGATTTGTAGAGAATCTTTTAAGGAATTGAATGGGCCCGACAACATTAAGATTAGATAAGAATTGTTACATCCTTAACTCTATTGAATCGCGAAAGGAGCGCTTAGAAAAAAGCAATGATCTGTGAGAAAGCCCTTGTTAAAGAACAGTGCGACCCAAAAAACGCCGGACCTGACATTATTACATATATTTTTGTTTACAGGATCCGAAGGATACTCCACCTCCTTTGCGTGTTGAAACTCGAGAGGAGCGCGTTGAAAGAAGAAGACGTGAACGAGCTGAGCAGACAGCTTACAAGTTAGAACAAGAAATCGCCGTTTGGGATCCTGCGGGGATTCCAGCTGTCACTGCTGATCCCTTTAAAACTCTCTTCATTGCTCGCATCGTAAGTCCAAATCATTTAAAAATATTAAGTCCTATCGTTCATAAACGTTCATATAAAATTCCATCGTTCATGAACTAAGTTATGCTCTTCTATCAAAAATTGATGAGTAACTTTTTCTGCTTTTGATTTTAGAACTACGATACCTCGGAGTCAAAACTCAGAAGAGAATTTGAGGTTTACGGAACAGTGAAAAAGGTAATTGCTTTGCATAGGTTAAACATTTAATTTTAATTCTTGTAAATATGCCAGCCAGATTTTTTCTTTATAAAAGTTGAAGTTTTACTAAAACGACCCTTTCGATCTGATTTCAGATTGTGGTAATTCACAATACGATTAATGGAAAGCCTAGGGGATACGCTTTTATTGAGTATGAACACGAAAGGGACATGCACTGTGAGTATGAAATTGAAAACATCTTTTTTTACCCATTCTCGATTGTCCCAGTAGTATCAAACTTCACCCGAGTTAGTCTCACTTCCAGATAGATTAGAGGGTTGGGGGGTGGGGCAGTAGATAAACTTACCCATTTTCGATACTTCGGAAACGAGTCGGTGTTAGGGCAATAGGGGGAATCCCGCCATATCCATGCAGGAATGCCATATTTTAAATTCATATGTGATAAGCGACTCAATCAAAGGAAATATTGGCTATTTTGATTAATACAGTTTTTATCTTGTTCTTGGTACAGCGTGGTGGCCGCTGCCGGCAACTAGTGCCGTTCGCTATTCCATGCAAAATCCCTGAACCTGCCTGATATGATAGGTTTGTATGTGTATCCAACATACAACAAAGTTTGTTAGAGTCTATGCTTATCCTGCTTAATATTTTCGATTAAAAAATTGAAGAAGAAAAAACGTTTGTGGACTGAATGAGCCAATAGGGGTTATACAATATTTGGCCACACTCGTTAAGTGCTCGAATTGAACGATTCTTGCATAAGTGAAAGTTACTTTTTCTAAATGTTGATCATCAAAACTTAGCATTCTATATTGAAATTGATCGTTGGGATTTGGGAAAAAGGTTCAGGGACCATCTCGGATGAAAGCAGTGCTCTATAAGCCATAGTGGGTTTTTTTTATACAGGCGATCAAAACCGACCCAGTCTTTCGGATCCAATGATAGATATTAGGTTGATTTGTTCCATAATTTAGAGTAGGCGCAGTTTAGTATATATTCAGGGTAGCTACTAGATTGGGGAACCGGGAAGTATAAGTGTATTTATGACCTGATTAGGAATTTTGTGAATTCTTGGTTTTAATAGAAAAACGTACCCAATCACATCAGTTTTCAAGGCTAGAATTTGAAAATCATAATTTTCATAAATAATATAAATAATAAATAATTTTAAATTTCATAATTTGAAAATGTACATCTTTGAATGTCCACTTCAAGCCATGGTTGAGCAAACTTATTTTGAAATTCAATTTTGTATGATTTGAAATTTGAATCCCTTGAAATAGAAGAACATTGAATTGAAAGTGTTGAATAATTTTAGATTGAATCAATCAAAATTGTTTGGTTTTAAATGTAAATTGCTCAAAGTTGTATTATTAGAATTGAGTTCCTTTAAATACTTCAATTATTATTTCAGAACGATCATAATCGACTAATTTAAAGTATATTGTACAATTTCGAATCGAAATCCTTTACAGCTATATATTTTGAAATTAAAGTCCCAATTGCATAATTTTTGAATTCAATGTTTCAAAATTATAAAATTGGATTTCAATTTAAAGAAATAATTTTAAATAAAAAGCCGCCAAATTTGAACAATTTTTAGATTGGAAAATTTAGCATATTTTGGTTCACATTTAAACCGCTAAAAATGGTATAATTAAAAAATTAAAACCATTTAATAGATACTTAAAAGATTATAAATTCACTAAATTCCAAATCGAAGACTAAGATTGACATTTCGAGCATTATGTAAGTTCAAATTAAAACCGCTTCCAGTTTGTGCCGTTTTTAATCGAAGCATTAAAAATTGCCTGCTTGAAAATTTAAATCGTTCAAAATTTTACAATTTCCAATTGAAACCATTAATAGTTAAATAATTAACTTGAAAACGTAGAAAATTAACTAGTTTTGAATGTTCAATTTCCAATTTTAAACGCTTCAAATTGAGAGTTGTTCCGCATTAGCTTTATGATTGGCCACCCTCGTTATTTAACAGAGGTATATTTTTTTTGCTATGGCTTTATATGCAGTTTTTAATCCTACCAATCGAAATTCATGAAATTAAATTTCATGGAATTTTTGGATTTTATATTAAGAGCATGTGATACTTCAATCGGGTTCAGTTCCCCCGGGTTTTTGTCCACAAAACTTAAAATTTGTAAAAACTGAATTCGGAGATGCTATAACATAGAATAACGGAAGTCCCCGAACTCTTTTTTTAAAGGAATAATAGCAAAAAATATATATTCTGCTAAATAAAATGTTTCTGTACATGCACTATTTGGGGGTTAGGGTCGGTTGTCAAGTCTCTGTCATTCCGATAATGTTAGTATCTGTTGTACCGAGTGGCATAGAGGGCGTCCTAACGAGCATAAATTAAATTATTTATGAAATATATTTTTTGGATTGCCTACAAACAAGCTTAGTTCTGGGACATTAGTTACTATGTTTTATTACTTGTCCTAAGTTTTCGACCAAAAATATTGTGTAGTTTGGAAGTAAAGCTGTGGGGAGAATTGTAACATACATAACCTCAAAATACACACATATTAATCACATTTAGCAAAATGAATTTTTTAAAATTATTTCACAACAGAAGAGTTCGGGGACGTCCGTTAGCATGGTCGCTATCATTCCCCAAATTTTTAAGGCAAAATCTTTATTATTGTAGGAAAAAAGCCGGGGGAACCTAACACTGCTAAAATCGATAATTGTTTATGTATCATATGCCCTTAAGCGAAACTTATTTAACGAATAGATTGATTCAGAACTTTTTCAGTTGGTAGAAAACATTAGTAGAGAGAACGAAAGCTTTTGATAATTTGGATACAACGAGTAGGTGTTGATTCTGAGTTTCATTACTTATACAATTATACATAGTTGTTTTTATATGAAATTGCTACATTAAACTATGCGCGGTGTATTAGGATCTAGGTTATTTAGGAGAAATGTCACATATTAGTAGTTTCGGAACAATATAAATATTTATTAATAATTATTATTCTTAACTTATATTTTAAATTTACCTATATACATAACTTCGTGGACGTGATTTTATTTTGCTATTACTCTGATTTTATTTGAGACTATATTAAAGAACTGAAATACGAGCGTGAAAGAAAAAGTTATTTATTTTAATTTTAAACAATTTTAATTCACGTTAGATCATTTTCGCGTATTTATTCTAGATCTATCGCTCCATCGTGTTAGCCTGATTCTTTAAAAGTCCTTAAGACTGTCAATTTCGATCTAGAATACTACTCAACTTGATGTCAGCCTTTGAACTTTTTATTTTTTAAGTGTGTTCAGATAAGTATTGTATGTATGAGGTGTATATTTCGGTGAGTAATTGACTTTTCTCAAACGGTCTTACCCGAATAGTACATGGTTACACACATTTACTTAAAAAGTATGAAAATAACATTAGAATCATAAAAGTAAATGCGCACGGTCTGATAGTAAGTAAAAAAAGGAAAGCGCACCAGGTAAAAGCAAAATAAACTTCTGGAAATTGAACGAACTTAAGAAGACTGGGCTCGCGAGTCACAAGTTCATTTCACGATTAAAAGTACTTCTAAACTTTGTGTTAACTTCCGACGTAAGTAGCCGCGGTAGGTATTTTTTGTATCTGATATACTCTTTTTCAAAATAGAATATTCTAGGTTTAAGGTACTAAGAGTCTGTCAATTCGAAAGCTAGCAATCAAGAATCTTTCATTTGTACCACGCTAGTGAATTTTTATGATCGGCTACATCAAGCAATTCACGTGTATCTTTCATCGAATCATTTGCTTTATTGCTTGGCAGAAGTTTATCTTGGATGATTCACAGTGTTGTACGAATAAAGTTCAATGTCAAGTTATGTATGATAATAGTTCTTTGTAGATTCTCTTTAGATTATTTAAGCATTCATATTTTTTTTAGGTTGTAAACAAAATTTAATACAAGTTTTTTTTTACCATTTATTAATGTAATTATTTTTGAAGGTTTGAGTAGACAGGAGATATACTTTTACTTTTAATTATCTGAAGTTGTACCTAATTCTGAACAATTAAAAGCCAGTTCGTCAAATATTAATCTGGAGTAAAAGGAAGTTTATAAAACACCCGCTCTTCATCTTTTTTTTAAGATTTTTTTTATATCAGTTAGCGTCATTTTGTCAGCTGGTGATTAAATTTACAGACATCTTACCAACCTAAATAAAATACCTTCGAAAAAATAGTCATTGGGTAAGGTGACTTAAAGAATGTCAGATCTTCAGGAAACTTGGTGGAGAAAATTATACGAACTCGGTCAAACAAATTCGGTAGGTTTCTAGCAGAAGTGTAATGATACAAGTAAACATTTCTAATTTCTGCCATTTCTTCATTCAATCACTCTCAAACAAACGTTGTTGGCATGCAAGAGA
>CAKNWW010156381.1:0-11849 GCA_932074435.1 Andricus kollari | reverse complement strand
TCAACGTCAGCCCAGAATCGAATCGGAAAAGAACCAATTCGATTTAAAAAATGCAACCACTAAATTTTCAAAAAATTGACAATGTTTTAGGCCACTGGGGATTCGTAAAGATAGGGGACCAATGTAAAGGACTCAGGGTGCCTTGAAATTGGGAACGATCCCGATTCACGGAGTTACCAACTCGGGGGGGGGGGGGCACTGGGCGTGTGCGGTAGATACATTCTGGCACTCCCATGCCACTTATTTCGAGGGCAAAAATTTTTCGTTTGGATTCGTGTTCAGCGTGAAAAAGTACATGAAATAAATGAGTTTGAAACATAATCAGTCTTTTCAGGAGTTTTAACAAATCTTGTAAAGATTTCACAAAGATGTCAAATATTTCAACGAGTTTTTAAAAATTTCACAAAAACTGTTAAGGTTTCAAAATATTTCGAAGATTTTTCAAGAATTTCACAGATTAAAGTAATTTTAAAATATTAAAAAGATTTCAGTGACTTCGCAAAGATTTCATGAAGATGTCAAGATTTCAGCGATTTCACAAAAATTTCGAAGATTTCGCTAAGGCTTGTATATCAGATGTCAAGAGTGATCAACCCCTCGGTAGAATCAATTATTTACCTCGTGCGCTGTCGTCTCCTTGTGCACCAAAAGATACTTGCAGGTCTGATCAGCCTTGTAGACTTTGAGAACATGTTCCGGGTACTCCGGAGCCCGTAAATCATCGTAACAGTAAAGAGAGGTGAGATCCGGATTGCTCCTCGAGTGATAGAGGTTCGTGGTCGTTTGGCTTAGACCTGTTCCTGGTGGAGTGTGTGGTGGTCCCAAGGGATCGTCGACGTGAACGCCATCGCTGTAAATTCAATAATTTAAATGAAAATGAGAAAATATAGAATATGCGTAGAAAAAATAAACAAACTGAAGAGCCTACAACTGATCTGTATACGTACTTGATCGTATTTTTTGGCAAAATGTTCATCTTCATTAAAGCCTTCTGCAACCGTCTCTTGGGCCCCAGCGTCATGAAGCCCTTGTGTTCTTTTTTCGTGTCCTTGCAGGGCGAAACATTGTTATCTGGAATCAAGAGTGGAACTCCTCCCACCAATGGATTGAGAGGATTTACAGGTGTGATGGGATCAACATGCGTGGAAAGCCTTGCACGTGGATCAGTTGGCAGTCTCGGAATCTCTGGCTTGTTCACTCGCCCCCGTGGCCTTGGCGAGTTGTCTGGCATCTGTGTCATTTCCTTAAAGGCTAATAAATTAGATTTTACAGTGATGCTGAGGTGCGTCGACCCTCTGAGGATTTCCAGCGCCCTGGCGTGATTCACGTGCTCGAAACTCTGCCCGTTGACTTCCAGGATCTGGTCTCCCCTTTTTAAACCAACATCTTCGGCCTTCGATTTCTTATCTACTTTCGAAATGAAGATACCAAAGTTTCGCTCATATCCACCCAGGATACTGAAGTGTAGCACCTCGTCTCTACTCGGCCTCGCTAATGTCACATTTCGCGTCCTCGCTTTCGCCGCACAAGCAATGTTTAGTAACCTCTGTTGACCCTGCATCTTTTCCCTCTCGAGTCCCGTCTCGAACGCCTCCAGAAACTCCATCATAGCCGGATCGGTTTCAAAGTCCGTAAAGTGATTGTTCACCCAAAGAAGAACGACTCTCGCGACACAATCCCGAACTTGAGGTTGTTCAAACCATTCTAATAACTGATTGGCGACTAGGAGCGGACTGTCAATAAAAGTACGGTGAGTTAGCAGAAAGTCCTCCACATAATTTGGGTCTGTAATACTGTTTTCTTCGATGAGCTGCATCATCAGTCGTTCGGCCGTTCCGCGGATGACGACGTAGCCTCTGCGTGCAGCTCCGTCCAAGGCTCCTCTCAACTCCGTCACAAGAACCACCCTTCCGTTTTCCTCATGCCGCCTCGTGTTCTCCTCACCCTGGTGCTGGATTCTAAAGTAATCCGCTTGCGTTATGCAAACAAATTGGCAGTCGTCACACTTCGTCCTCATAACACCCCGGTGTTTTAATTTGTCCATCGTGGGCAGAGTTCCAAAGCTGTCACCCAGTTGAAGCTGCTCGATTTCCCCATTGCTGTGTTCGATTTCCACAGCTCCGTTGATGAGCACGCTCCAACTATCAAGATCTTCCCCGTCGGCTAGGACAACCATCCCGGCCCTTTCGACCACAGCGAAAACCATCACAGCACATAGCGCTCTTCTTACGGCTAGCGTCATGTTCGTGAAAGCTTTCAGGTGTTGGGTGAACTCGAGGAGAATTTCTATGTCGTCCTCTGTCCTTTCACCTGGGTCTTTTTCCAGGCATTCTCGAACTGTATCCCGCACAGTCAAGCTCTGAAAATTCAATATGTGTAAATGTTTGCAAAGAGTTTCTTAATCTAAATAACTGATTAGGAGATAGTTTATACTGTAGTAGATTTTACTGTGTAGTCAATTTGGCTACACCAGTTGGAAAATGCGGTCGACTATTTCGCCATCTGATGCCAAAAATCAAAACTAGAACGAGAAGGTCAAATATTAACCCTTCAACGGCGAAGCCTAAAACCCCGTTTCTATTGAGTATACGATAACTTATAACCACATTACGAGATGCGGAACAGACACTTTGATCTAATCCACCTATTTATTTTGCAGAATTTTAAGCTTGTTACATGAAAATCAAGAAAATCAAAAATAGTGAACGTTGCTGATTAAAACTTGGCCGTTAAAAAAAAAGTTTAACGTTGCCCGTTAAAAGGTTCAAGATAAATGTTAAATTGTGCATAAAAGAGTTTTAACCATCGTTTTGTGAAGTTTAAAAAAATTAGGGGAAACCTCCCTACAATGAATAGCAAAAATTGGTAAATTGCAGTAAAGAAAAAGTTTGATATAAATTAAAGAGCTCTTACGACATAAATTAAGCTGACATATATTACGCGTGACAGACTTCTGTAAAACTCAACGCACTAATGTTTCTGTATAAAATTGGAACGTCATTTTGTTAAAACTTTTAAGGAAGTCTGTCAAATCCGGCCATGTGTATTGTCAACCACCGGACATGTGCTCCATGTAGATGCCTCTCAAAAATTGAATTGTGTCAGAGAGCATATGCTTCGTCATCAACCCTGCATACCGCTCGCCGATTTGCAGGTGTTTGATAACAGCTAGGTTAGCTCGGGTTCATGCACCCTGCAAGGTTATTTTGAAGGATGTTTTCAATTTGTCGAGATTCTTTTAGAATCTAATTTGTTGCTATTCATGTTATCGCTTATTACTTTTATTTATATCCATGATATACTCATTGGAAACACTGCCTATTTCATTTAACGCTGTTTCTACGCATTTGAATAGTAAAAACAAATAATTAAAGTTATGTTCGACTTAATTACAGATTTTACTTGAAAGCACTAACTTATCTTAAATACGAAATAAGCATTTCTCGACTGAAGTAAACTATGCTGCTAACATTCAGTATGCAGTTCTGAAAGTAATTGCAACCTGAAATAACATGTGAGACTTTCATTACCTAAAATTAAGTACACCATTACTGAATTTCTGGGTGGCTCTGCCTTAAACGCACATGGACATGAGATCGAGAAATAAGAATAAAAAAGTAAGTCTTTGAGGTTTTGGCAGAAAGAGCTCTACTTGTATACATATAGAAATCCGAAAGGATTTTTCAAGTATTTACTAAACGAATTATAATCTTTTTATTTTCTTACTTTAAGGTTTAGACGTCATTCTTATTTTCAGATTTCTTATCTTTCCTTTTGTTACATCTTAAAAAAAGTTAAATTTCCAACTCAATTTAACTTTTCTTTTTCTATGTGGATCATCTCTCCTTATATTTTTACTCCTATATTATTTCCTACTTCAATTTATTGCATGTTCTATATATAGACTAAACAAGTGAACAATCAAAGAGACATAAGTTTTTTAAGAAAAATGAGAAAAAAACTACCTCAGATCCCCTAATAATGTTTGCTTCCACTGCCCCATTGTCAATTTTTAATACCGTAATTGGATTTCAATAGAGGCTATCAACAATACTTTTATCTCTACAATATTTTATTCCCCTTCATGTCGTTATTTAAAATAGCTTAGTGCAATTGATATTATCGAACGCTTTTTCCTAATCTCCAAAGTAAAAATTACATTTGGTGTTCCTTTCTTCTTTGCGATTAATCATTAAATTGCATTGCTTTGTCGCCATTATCTTACTTCTGCCTCGTCTTCCATTTTTCCGTCTATTTCTTTGCTCATATAAAGATTTTCCATGTAATTCTTTCTTCTGCTATTTTAAATTTCACTTCCTTACTTTCAAATTCTTCCAATTACTTCATAGCTTTCTTTTACCTCCCTTTTTCAACAAGAGCATTCTTATATTTTCTCCTCTCGTCCATAAATTTTAATGTATCGTGATCCATCAATTTTTAAATTCAAGATGATGTTTTTTGAATAATTGGGTTGTGATCACCATTTATATCTGCTCCAGGATAGACTTTATGATCTTTAACCTCACCAAACCTGTTGTTTGTCTAGTTGTCTGCCGTCTGAAATTCAATCGCAGTATCTGCATTTCGGATGAGTCACCTTTCACTTTAACAAATTTCAGAAAAAATAGGCGCCTTCCGTGCTGTTTAAATTAAAAAAAAAAAACGTTGGCAGTATGATGTATGAAATAGACGTTCATAAAACTAAACGGCAAGGAAGGCTTTTATGACTTTTTTTTTCAAGTTTGGTAAAATGACAGGTGACTTATCCGAAATGTAGATACTGCGATTGAATTTTGGATGGCAGTACTATACTAGATACTTTTTTGATTCTCTATTCCGATTCTTCAAGCGTATCCATACTTTCTAGGCGGTACTGGTTTTTATTGAAACTCCATGTGTAAGAGAGACAGAAAAATCTCCCCTTCATCTATTCTTCTTATCAACCTTACCCCCACCACTTAAAAGTATCGGTAGCATTGATACATTTTCGGCCGATACCTACTGTTTCGGAATTGGTTCGACTTGGCTAAGTATATCGATACTCGAGAATCAATTATTTTTTTCAGTATCGCCCATCACTACCACATCCACTCGCTGGGTCAATGAATATTGAATATATTCACCTTTTATGATTCTTAAACAAAGTCTCTGTAGTAACTAGATTAGGTTTTGAACATAATTTTAATAATATCTCCCCTCGTTTATAACACTTACACGTAGTAAAATCTACTACAGAGTAACATGCCTGGTTTCAAAAACTTAACAAAAAAAGTTTAAACTTACATCCATGCTTTCGGCTAAATCTTCCTCCTCGTCGCTGTCCACGATGGACTCGACGAGGCCAGAAAGATCCACCTCGTCCGCATCAGCATCCAAGGAACTTTGTACAGACGTCATGGTGTCAGATCCACTGTAAGCCGAACTCGTATCGCTCGAGTGACTGCTTCTGTTGGATTTTTGATACAGTTCTGGCCTGCCTGTCAGGCCTTGCGAAAACTGAGGGAAAAAAAAGGATTTCTGTAAGTTTAAGAACCAAGACCCAAGATTAAACTTAACTTGGTTAGCATAAATTAAGGAGTAGTTGGAGGTAAAATGGAATTCAGTCATATTTATCAGAAAATTTCATTATACCTAAAATCAAACTTCCGATTCTGAATTGAAATTATGATTACTTTATATAAATTCTGATTCGAGCAAACATGTGTAACAAATTTTCGCCCACTGTACAAGGGTATATTATCGAGCAAGGAACAACAAGTGGCAGCACAATCCACTGATTAATCATCTCAATTGTGCCTGAAATTGTTTACGCTGCGCCAGTAAGGCAAACATTAAAACTAAAAGTAACATCCACGAGAACGACTGCGTAATCACTAACGCTGACTGCAGAAACTGGAATGGTATTTGATATGAATAATCAAAATTGAGAGCATTCAATTAGGAAATGAGGCGAATTGCCAAGGGCTCAAATGCAGGATATAGAAGGGAATATATTTAAAATAATTCGAATATAAATTGTATACTTGTATTTGTAAGATTTTAAATCTGAAGCCCAAATTTCGAATTACGTACACAATTTTCATAAATTGCATTAACTTAGGCATAACAAACATTCCGCCCTAGTATGTGAATATGAATAGGATTTCTGGAAAACGGAAGAACACCAAAGTAACCTAACCGATTAGCCACCCATGTATAAACCTTTAACCAACTAATATTCCACAATTCCACATAGATCAGAAGAGAGAGCGCGAGCAACTCTGAAATTGAAATTGGATCAATGAATCTGGCCGGTACGGGTCACTGTGTCTCTCTTTCTATATGAGAATAGAAATA
Organism: Andricus kollari; assembly: GCA_932074435.1. Lineage (NCBI taxonomy): Eukaryota > Metazoa > Arthropoda > Insecta > Hymenoptera > Cynipidae > Andricus > Andricus kollari. The sequence continues at coordinate 5,513 of CAKNWW010156381.1, read as the reverse complement.
CGAAATACCAGGAATGGGCGTGAGGCGTGATTGGGTTCGAGTTGTAGTGGCCGTAGTGGTAAGTTAGGTTAGGATACTTGTGACATCACGCAGCGTACACTGTAAAAAATGCCAAGTAAAATACCTGAAATTTTGCAAGAAAACCAGAAATTTTACAAGAAAAATACAAAATTCCACTCTGGATAAAAAAGATTAGTCATTCTTAGTTAGTGTAAAATTACACTTTACAAGAAGCGTGGAAAACGGCAGGTCAACTGCGCGTGATTTTACTTTGTCAGAGTTATTTTGCATATTATATTTCTGTAATTTTACACTATAAACGACTGCTGTTTTATCTCCAATAATTAGTGGAATTTCACATCGAATTTTTCACAGTGTACAATGCACCCAAATAGAGTTCGAAATTTTCAAGAATTAAAACTCAACTTTCCCGAGAATAATGAAATACATGTTTCAAATTTTAATTTTTATAATGTTTTTAAGTACATTATGCTCTACAATCAATAATTATAGATTTATTAATTGATCTTTCTGCAAAGTTTGATTAACTTTACTACTTTTTGAATGTTTTTCGTTCTCTTTTTTTTAACAAAACATCTTCACCAATTTTCCATTAAAAGAGTTTAAGTGGAATAATTTGTAATTGAAAGCGTTCCCAATTGTTTTCTTTACAGTTCAAATTTAAATCGATTCAAATATACTTTTATTTTCAATTTATTTATTATTTTAAATCATATTTATTATCATATATTATTATTATTCAATTTTATTTATTTAATTTTACTTTCAAAGTTGAAGAGTGGACAAGCATAAGGAGTCAAGAGCTAAATTTTCGAAATCAGGTTTATTTGCTCAAAAATTCAGAATAAGTCGAAGACACATTTCTGCCAAAAGATTGATTTGGGGCTGCATTTGTCAATGTGCCCCCCCCCCCCCACCCGTTTATTATCATGAATAAATTACTTTTTCAAAATAACAATATAATATAATGTAACACAGGATAAAATAATTAATTCATTACATATTTCTAATTTCAACGGAAATAAACTTACAAAAAAATATAAGAAAAATAACAATGATTAAAGTAATTATTTTTGTCCAAAGTTGTCTAACCTCAAAGTTTGAACTAAAATTTCAATTTTCTAGAGACTGGACAATTATTTTTAATAACTCTGTTGCCCACTGCATTCAGTAGCAAATAATGTATAAAGCAATTTCTCATTTCATTAAAACATATTAAATTGTAATTTTAAATATCAGTTTTACGCAATTTCCAAGTCATAATTTCAGTTTCTTGAAACTGGATGACTTTTTTAAACAGACATTTTGTAGTTCAATTCGCCCATTCAATAGCTACAATTTTTTTTTAATTTTGCAATTACACTTCACAATTAATGTGTCGATACGGACATGAAACTTAACCTCGAAACGTCACCTCTTTATTTAATTTTCTCGAAACTAGATAGCTTTTTGTAAGAAAGCTTTTTTACTTCGATAGAGAATGAACATATATATCTTAAAAGCAGTTTTTTTAATGATCCTGCTAAACTTATAACACGTTTTTAGTCTCACCCGAAAGAAGTGGAAAATGGCGCTTGACACCTTATGCATTTTTACCTTTCAGTTGTACAATGTTAAATTGAAAGTCATTGCATTTAAACAATTTTATATTTAGATAAGTATATACAAAACTAAATGCTTTAATAGTTGATCTTTTTAATTTAACAGCTTCAAATTTAGCAATATCAAATTATAAGCCTTGAAACATGATAAATTTTTATTACAAAGCACTGAAAATAAAATAATAATGTAAAATGAAAAGCATTCAAAACTGACTAGGACCCCGCGCAAATATTAAAAAGCCTTTCTGTAAAATTTGGTGAAAGTTCGGTTTTCTGATGCTTCAAGTGATGCTTATCAAACGTCGTAATGAGCCTATTTAACCGAAAGGCCTTTTCCATACATTTCGTAGAGGGTACTTTTAGAATGTACCTGAAGTTCCGAACGTTCAAATGAACGAAATATTTTTCGCCATATCTATTTCACCCATAAATATTGTTTCAATTTCAATTTCAAATATGCATTATCATTCTTTTTCAATAATAAATTATTTTCAATATAAATAAATAGACAATCGAGCACTTTTTCTGGTTAACAAAGTTATCATTAAATAATTTCGTTCATTTGAACGTTCGGAACTTCAGGTTCACACTTTTAGAAAGAAATATAAAATCGTTTCTTTGTAAATATTGATCTTCCACATTGTACAGTTTCAAAATAAAAACCTCAATACTTGAATACTATCAAGTTGAACACATTTGAAATTATACAAGATTTCAAAATGAATTTGAGATTAAATTTTTCAAGATTCTAGTCTTATTTCAAATTGGAAGCCGTACTTAGAAAATAATTTTACCATGAACAAGTTCCTAGTCGAATAATTAAAAAATCAAATAGGCATTATTTGCCGATTTGAAATTTAAATTATAAAAAATTATACAATTTTTAATGAGGTATTTTCACTTTAACCACCAGCTAACTTCACTTCATTGAGTGCTGAGGAGAAAACAATGGACCAAATGCATGGGATAAAACTTTATGTTATATCTTCGTAATAAATAACAATTATTGCCATTTTATTATTTCATTAAATAGTAATTAAAGAATATAAACTAACTTCCAATTACACTTATATAGACAAAATTTGTTTTTACAAAGATATTAACAAAATAGGGCAAAAATGGATCAAATCCCATGCATTTGATCCATTGTTTCCCCTCAGTAGTTAACGAAGTAAAGTTAGCTGACTATGAACTATTCAAATCGAGAATTTAATAAATGTTTATTAAAACACACGGCTAGCCACGCTTGAGTTCAACCCAAACTTGATTTCCATGGCGCTTGCACATCCACTTTTATTATGGTTCTTTTTTCGCGGACGCCCCGCGGTTATTTTAAGCCCAGAAAAAAAACGTTAGGTTTATTTTTGAGAAAAATGTTTTTTTTTTGTTTTTAAAAATAAAAATTGTAATTGCTCACAAAAACTGTAGTACCGATCAGATGCCTGAAATTTTGAACGTTCAAATGAACGAAATATATTTTTGAAACATAAATTTGACTTGAAATATAAATTGTTCTAGCTATAAACAAAAATAAGATTGATAAGTTTCATGAAAAGCTACATTTTTTATATAAAGGAAAAATGTGTCCCTAATTTGATTTTCAAAGAAATTAAAGTGGAATTTCGTTTATTTGAACTTTGTTATGAGGTTAATTTGCATTTTTACGCAGTCTTGTTCCAAATAATAACACGTTCGTTATTATTTTTGTAGAAAATAATACAATTTTCTTGTTTTAACCTAAAAAAATGCAAACTCAATACTCCACAATGGAAAGATTGATCGGAGAATATTCTCGAGAATGTTCTCACTCAAAAGAATATTCTCTATAGTCGCGCACCCACACTGGCCACATTTACAAACCACAATCTCACAACTGTTATCCACACGAGACAGAGAAAGAAGAAAAACAAGACGAGAGAGAGAGAGAACACACTAGAAAGGAGAAACAAAACAGAGTGGAGGCGCCTGTCACTCCCGTCAAAGAACCCGAAATCGGGTGACAGGCCCCTTTCAGTTTTCGAATAAAAATGAGTATTGCCAGCATGAAAATGGAGTCGGAGGATTTAATGAAACATAAAAAAGGCAACTGAAATATCGAGAATCTCGGTGAGGCTGGGGGAAAGACACGGCAGCGACGAGGCTAGTCAAGAACTCAAGGCCATCTTGAGCAGGAGATCTTGGAACAGCTTGGACTCACTTGATACATGCCGAAGGCATCCATCCTCTCGACACCGGCGCGCACCACTTCCCAATTCGCTGGTGCTGGTACAACGTCAACGCCAGCCATTCATGGCGATCACTGTTTTCATTTTTTTGGGATTTCTACTTTTCACCGACGCGACCCGACGCGTCGAGTTCGATTTCCCGCACTACACAGTTTCACTCGCGACCGTATTCTGATCTGCAGTGAGGTGAACACTAACGGAAGCGTGTTTCGCGTTGTAAAGTTATGTGCCCCGTGGGTCGCCAGAGCCCAAAGGCTAACGGAGCGCAGCGCGAGGTAAAGAACACGGCACAACTGGCGACTGGCTCCCTCTGCCTCTACCTTGCGAGAGTTGTTTGTGACTGGGAGAATATGGAATCAGGGACGTCGAATTAAGGCGGAAGGGATTACGGAATATTTTTTAAGGTACATCTATTTTATTTCAACACTTTTTCGCTCTAGAAATCGATTGGCTGTTTCGCTCAAAAACTTATTATATTTTTTGTTTGTTCTAGGTTTTATTTGACATCTCAAAAGCTCACTTTTGGGCTGGATATCACTAGGTCAACTTTTTTAACACAGGTACTCGGGTACATCCTGTGAAACAGCGTACAGGGCGCCTTTTCACGCTTTTCACGGACCAGGGATTTTGAATGAATCGTGGAATTAATATTTTACATAGGTTGCTTTATGGCAAATCTGATTGGTTGAGAACCTAGATGCGAACCCTGTGTGGCATATTAATTCAATAATAATTCAAAATCGAGGTCCGTGAAAAGGCAACCCAACTAAAAATTAGATTTAGGTTACTTTTAGCGGGAAATTTAAGGTTAGGATCATCCAATCGACCTGAGTTTAATAAATCGGCAATATTTTAAAGAATAAAATAAATTTTTATTTTATGATTTTTAATTATTCATTGATTATTCATTCATTTTGAGAAAGTTTATAAAAGGCTGATTCGATCGATCAAATCCTTCAAAAGTTAGCGCGGATACAACATTCAGGTAACCAAACCATACAGCCAGACATACAGAAACCGAATTTTTTATGATTTTCAGAATCTGCCAGAGCCGAAACTTAAAGATTCGTTAAAAACTAGGTCCTAAGTTAAAAAATGAAATGCCTTATTTTACTCCATAAATACTAGAATCACATATTTCTTATAGAATATAGACACTTAGGGTCTCCTACTCATGTTTTGAATCAAGTCTGTATAAGAAGTGAAAAATTGACTCAATTCAATACTTTCGGTGTAAAACGATTTTTTAAATTTTTACATACTTTTCTTGAGTAACAACAATGTGGAATTTTTTGTTTAAATACAATTTTAAGGATAACTTCGGAAGACTCTAAGATCAATTATATAGCCGCCATCTGAAAAATTCGCGACTTTTAATCCATAATTATCTTGGTTGACGGTATATTATCTTTAAGATAATTTGATTGTGTAAAAAGAATAAGATCATCGGTTTTTTTATATTCAACAATTCTGGTCAGTGTCAAAATTCTGCGTTGATCAAGTCCAAACTATATTTTTAAAATTTTTAAATAATGAACATTCATTAATGCCCGTGACACATTTAAAAAATGTAAATTTGAATGAAGGAGGTATCTGCAACTACGGAATAAAACTTGGCAGTTCAAAATTATTTCAAAATCGTTATTCATTTCGTAAAACTTGAAGT